>JAHZMW010003455.1:0-11582 GCA_027743745.1 Alloscopus bannaensis | reverse complement strand
CACTATGCGGGAAGAAGTTTCGACGAAAAGACTACTTGAGTATTCACTTTCGAACCCACGACGGCCTCCGACCCTACAAGTGTCCTCTGTGCTCCAAAACTTTCACGACGACGTGTTCCCTCAAACGGCACGCCGAGGTTCATGCGGAAATCCAGCAGTTTGTTTGTTCATTTTGCGGCCGAGTTATTTCCACTCAGGAGCTTCTCTTTACACACATTCGGCAACACATTGGCGAGGCGTTTCACAGTTGCGACAAGTGTGACAAGACGTATTTTAGAAAACATAACCTGCGAACACATCAGCTTAACGCTCACTCACTGACGAAGCCCTTCCGGTGCGACATTTGTGGAAAACCGTTTCAAACTGCGGATCATCTCCAGGGGCATCGGAGCCGAAGTCACTTAACGAGTTATGACTGCGTATTTTGCGGAAGGAAGTTTAGATTTCGGTGGCTGCTCTTCATGCATCTCCGGAAAATGCACGTTTTCGAGCATTGTTCGAGTTGATTGTTCAAGAAATGTCCAAACCACGAACCACACGAAACTATATTTGGAGTAGTAAAAGAATTATTGTCTCCAACAAATTTATTACATCTTTAATACATACGTTTGCTATTCTGTCTTTATTTGTAAGAAACATTATGTAACATTTTCGTGTTTAACAAAAACAAAGTTTGAAACATTAAATCTTTATACGATATCATCATTGTCCGATATTTTTAGGCCCTTTGTGTTTTAGCTACTATAATGTCACAATAATTCATACATTTCCATAAGATCATTTTAATTCACCAGCCGATTCTCACTCTAGGCTTTTCAAACTGTTCGTGATCTCCTCAAGGAGCTTCGTCATATTTCGGTCGAGCTTCATCCTCCTCCAGGCCCTCATCAACTTTTTTACGTGAATCGTAGCCCGTTGCTTTCGAAACCTGGGACGAAATCATGAAAGTACACTGTATCACTCTTAACTTTTCAGAAAAAACCAGGAAAATCACTGACATACCATACCAAGTTTGGAATTTTCACCCCAACCAGTTCCTTCGGCCTAGTTGCCCCCAGAACTCGAAGCCGAACCTCAGAAAGAGCCTCAGAATGAGCTCTGAGCTTCTTGGAGACGTCAAAAATGCATTTTTCCGCTTTCAAAAACGCCACCCGGTGTGCCATGAGTCTGGCGTAGCACTTGGTTGCTTCAGGGTTGACCTCAGGGAGATTAGGGTTCAGGGCGAGAAGTCTCTTCCATAGATGCCTGTGCGTCATCAACTTGTCGATGACGACGACATGCTACACAAAAATTTCCAGAGATTCCAGAGTTTGATATTGCATGCGGAGGAGGATCGCAAATGCAAATTTAAAAAAATAAATTTCTTTGCTTATAAAAATTACTTGTTTGGTCAAGTCGAGCAGCTCATCTTCCTTCAAGTCAAACCACCATTTGACCTCCTTTGTGTCAGCGATTGCTTTGAGTATCTCCTTGAGGAGCTTCCTCATTAACCGCATTTCCGCAACGAGGCTTCCCAACTTCATCGCTGGGGTTAAGGGTGACCGGCTATTTCTTACGTTGTTGGATGACTCCGGGGTGGAAGTGGTAGCTTCCATTTTATCAAACTTTTTTAAAACCTGAATTCGTGTAGATTTCAGAATTCTTTATTTGTTTGTAATCTACGAATACTTGTTTCAAAGATGAAACAACTTTGAAGCCTGCCGTATGCTCAATTTTTCCACTTGATGAGTTTACAAATATATTATGGAAGAAGTTCACACTCTCTAAAAACGAAAAAGTGAAACTACAAGTGATTTGATAATGTTGGCGGATACTATCCTGGCCCTCCATTTATATACATAAATGGATATATATAAATTATATATAAAGCAACAGTTTTTGCAATTTACCCAAGTTAAACATTCTGCATTACAGCCACCTGCGAAAAGGAGATCGACGCAACAGGAACTGGAGTACTGAGCCTGTGCTAAATTTGCCTTTGGAAGATACATTATGTCTCCGTTGAAATGAAGGAGCATGTTGAGAGGGTAATGTAGAACATTACATCTACAAGCGTTAAACTTGTCAAGGAGTCGACCCGCCAGCAATTGCGGTATTCTCTGGCGGGTTGTCTTCTCAACAAGTGTACTGATGTAAGTGATATAAGTAACAAAATCTACTTTAGAATTGACGGTGTCTGTTCGTCTATCCGGCCAGAGTTTAATGTTTCCAGAAATACTTACGTACATGTTTGGATTAGCAAAATACAAGAGAATTTAAACAATTGGTCAGCCAAATTATTTTGTGATCAGGTACGGCTACATCATGACATAACTGACAGTTGGCTTTCACCTGTCATCCAGACTGAACGAAAGAGCATGATTTGTTGGAGGTTACGGTTGTTACTGTCAATATAGTTCTTAAGTTCATACAAAACTCACGCTGGGCACAAGCAGGTCATTGGTTACTTCAAATCATGTGATAAATTAGCCATTGAAAAATTATCAAATGATTTGAGACAGTGCCTAACCGTGCGAGTTAGGCGCCCTGGAGAAGCGCAAAAAAATTGTGCCCCTTTATAATTATGAAGTAGCATATTACATATTTTAGTTAATTCTTGGATATGGGAGCTAATTTTAAGGCGTTTTGAGTTGATTGATGTGGTTCCGGGTTTATTTGAGGATATTTTTGGTTAATTTTAAGATAATTTACGTTAATTTTGAAATATTTTTACTCTAGTTTTGGATATTTTGCGCCTTTCCATCGGCGTAATAGTCATCGGTGCATTAAAATCGATACATGAAACTCGAGAAAACATCGACAAAATGTATTTTCTTATACACACAAAAACTTATACACAAAAACTTATAAAAACAAAAACCCAACCAAAACCAACCAAACCCACATAAATATCAACATTCGTTTGAGTAACCAATGAGCCCGACGTGAGTTTTGTATGTACTTAAGAACTATATTGACAGTAGGGCTTACAGCATTTTCTGAGGGTTTGCCTTAAGAAAATCTTATGCGATATATACATTGAGGAGTTTGTACTTTACTCCACCATGCTTTAGGATGTGACAAAATGCGATAAAACTGCAACAAATGCAGAGCACATCAAACCTCGACGAAAGAAAGGGATGCTCTATTTAAAATATTTGCGACTAATCATTACATTAAGCCTTGGTATAGGTACGCTACATTTTGTGTCAATATGATATAAAAATGATGTAAATCACTGTATTTAATATATAAATTCAACTACACAATCCTCATCCTCATGAATAGTTCGGAATTTTTCAAAATTGTAGGAATCTCCCTAAATATTTCTAGTCCTCCTTCAATCCCTCTTCGAGATGAGTCTGCAGCTGAGCGACTTGCTCCCCCAGTTTCAGCTCCTCCCAGTCCTTCACCAGCTTCCCAACACCGGGATCCTCCATGAGCGCAAGACTAAAAATAATCACCAAAAATCGCATCAATAATGAATTCCCAACACGCTTAGTCAATTATGAGACGTTGTCAAACTCACAGGTCCAACTCTGGAACCTCCACCACCTCCAACTCCTCCATCGTGGTGGCGCCCTCCACTTGTAAGCGACACTGATCAAGGTTGTGGCGGTGGGAAGCGAGTTCCACGTCAACGTCCCTCATGAGCTCCATGACACGCTTGTGATCCTCCAGCGTCAATTTGAGTGCCATGGTTACCACATCATATTCCTTCTCGAGCTGCTCGAAAAGAGCTGGATGAGATTCTGCCTTGTCACTCCAGAGAGGCCGCAACTGGACCACTTTCACCCACAACTCACAGACCTACACCAAAAATTAACAAATCAGGCGCCACCCCTCAATGAATAAATGTATGAGCGTCTCTAAAAATTTGAACCTCATGAAACACAGTTGCCATCTCCATTTTCTTCTTCATTGACCACTCCACAACTCCAAGGTTCGAGTGGGTGAGAATCATGATTCGGGACTGCAACTGGAGTGCCTTCGTCAGAAGAGTCATGTTGGGGAAATGGGGGATGTTGAGCTCGTCCCCTTCTTCGATGGCTGTTCAACCATTTCCAAAAGAAATCAAGAAAAATATATTTAATTCATTTTAATAACTTTAGTAAAATCCTAAAATGCACATTTTGAAGCAAATCTGAAACGCTAACAGTCTGACATGTAGTAACTACTAAATCGAGTTTGTCTCACTCATGATTCCAGTTTATTTCTCGGTTTGCAAAGGGATGAAAAGTTATTGTAATATAATCTTGTCACAATACGAGCAATCAAACTTGTTGAGTACAGATCTTCGAATAAAAGCAATTTATATTTTTCCTTTGACCAAATGCAGATATGAGGTGCAGTATTAAAAATTACATTTTTCGGAGTTTACGTCGGTGCTTCTTCCTATTTGCAATTGCCTCTTAACAAAAAGTACACTACTCATTCTGAAGACGCGGTCGAGTAATGTACACAATTACCAACGAGACATTTACATTAGTTGCCTTGCTAAAAATTTCCATACTGTCTCCTCTTTTTGACTTGTGTGCTGTTCAAAGTATCTTGGCATTGTGTAAGGTATAGTGCAAAAAAAAATTCTTCACCCTGCTCACAGAGAAAGGGTTATACACTCTAGGAGTAGATGTAGAGACAAAGAAATGGCAAACAAGGAATGATGCTAATCAATCTTGGAGACGGAGCTCATGTCCTTTCTTCGTATTGGAGCAATATTCTCAACCTACTCGGAAGTAGCAGGTTATTATGATTTTGTTGTGCTGTGAGGTATTGTGCAAGTCGTAAGTTAATATAAGTTGCCTTCACACGGTGTACTTTAGTTAGATAGCATCTTCACTGAGCTCGAGAATAAACATATCATTATATTATATACAACTATTTAAAAAACGGAGTGGAATACGATAAAATGTGCTGCGGGACTGGATGTATCGTTGTACCGTCCCATAGTTAAAGACGCTTCATACCAGGATCTCTGGATTAATTTTGAGACACTTCGCTTACATATCTCTCTATACACAGTCTATATTAAATACATGCCTCTAAGCTTCATGCAAAGCTTTATTTAATATACGTAGTTAATTATTTATATTCGTGCCATATTTTCCCCTTAGGTGGAATTCCCGGAAATCTCTTTGTTGCGTAAATATACGTATTCATAGCCCGATATATGAGCTTCCCAAGGAGCCTTCCCTTACCGGAGTCTCCAGAACCGCAAATTTCTCACTGAAATCACTTCGATTGTATGTCCAGCTTGATTTGCATTCCATTAAGTTTTACCTCCACAGTGTACAGCGTATATGATTAATACTATTTACAGAAACATAAGGTTGCACGCCTTTCTACTATTAAATGTAAATACAGTCGACTATATGAACAAAAGACCTTTTTTTGAAAACTTGTAACAGCCGCGCAAATTTTTCCAACATAAATACACTCGGCCTCAAAACTTCTGCATATTTAAACTGAATTTTCTCGGATTTCTCCAAATGAGGTGGATGAATTTTGATCATATTTGGTATCCAAAGTATGCCGTCGAAGGCACATTGACATTTGTCAAAATTTGTTCTACCAGGGGTTCTACCATCTATTGTTCTTTGTATACCAAATATGATCAAAATTCGTCCACCTCATTTGGAGAAATCCGAGAAAATTCAGTTATGCAGAGGTTTTGAGACAGAGTGTACATTCATTCAGTCACCCTCACTCCATACGCACTCAATGGCTCTTATGTACTTACGACATAGGGGACCATAACGATTTTTTAAAATCCGGTTTTGTTTATATACTCGACAGTAGTACACTTAGAGTCGACAAACAGGTAGAATAAAAGTCGTACCGTACGCCAGAGTTTGGCTATTTCCATGTAAAAAGCTTCTGGCATGTATTGACATGGAAAATGGTAAAACCATCACAGTAAATCCATATGGAGACTGGAAAAAATAATTCCATATATAAACATAATGCAAATAAACGTATCTAGCTCGGCGAACTGTCAGAGGACCGGTCAATATACCGAAAAGATGCAAAAGCTCAAGATGTTAGACATTCTTTGAAATAAAATCCGGCACCAACATAAATAAATATCTACGCATTAATCTAGTTGCTCACTGCAACAAAACCGGGAAGGTTTTTGCGGGAAGCTAGTTACCCTCTTCTGGAGATTTGCTGTATTAAAACGATATACCTACCAACTCTTGCGACAGCGCTCCGATTTTCCGGGCATATTTCCTAAACAACACAATACGCTGGAAGCATAAATGGCGGAAGTCCTCTTGAGTTGTAGCAATTGCAATAAAACCTCCAAAATCGCTTTCGATCGGCATTCGGAAACTCGCAAATGCGTATGTGACCAGTGTTCTAATCTATTCCAGCAGTGGCTCTCCCTCCAAAGGGAACACACGAAGGGGACCGCATTCAACTGTGACATTTGTGAAAACAAGCTTTCTGTGAACTCCAAAAACCACACGGGAGACCGCCGTTTCCGCTGCGAGAAATGCGGTAAATCCTACACCAGAAGAGACACTTTGGTCGAACATCTCCGACTTCATACCGGTGAGCGTCCCTTCACCTGCCCCACTTGTGGGCGTACCTTCACCAACCGAACCAGTTTTAGGAGCCACCTCAAGGTGCACGCCAAGAACGACGCGGAATTCCTCGATTGCCCCTTATGCGACAAGAAGTTTCTAACGAGGGGCAACCTGCTTCAGCACATCCGCTACCACGACGGCATCCGACCTTTCCAGTGTCCCACTTGCCCGAAAGCCTTCAAATCTCACAGTTGTCTCAGGAAACATTCCTGGATTCACTCGGAAACGAAGCAGTTCTCGTGCGACCTCTGTGACATTAAATTTCTCACCCCGAATGCTCACCGGATTCATATCGCACGATTTCACAAGAAGTCCAAGATATTTGAGTGTTCTCTCTGTTACAAGGAGTTTTCCAGGAAGGATAACCTCGCGTACCATACCAGGGTCGTTCACGAAGATGTGGAGGGAAAGGAAGCAAAAGTGGGAGGGCCCGCTTGCCCCTTTTGCGACCGCGTTTTGAGTTCTCAAAGGGCCCTATTTATGCACCTTCGGGCCCACATTGGAGAGGCTTTCTACAGTTGCGAGGTTTGCGATCGAGCGTTTATCAAAGCGGCGAACTTCCGCTTCCATCAAAAGGTCCACGAAGCAAAAATTAAAGTTATATAAAAATTCTCCAGCTTCAGATGCAGCTTCAGTTTATTTTTATTCAATAAATTAATCATTTTTTATTCAAATAAATATGTTCCACTCAAAAGCAATGGTGTCGCCTCATTTCGTTGATTCTGGCTTCATGCTCATCTTCACTGAGACCAATGCATGTTCCCCGATTCTCCACCTCCAGCGCTCTTTCTTTGTCCACCTCGACGGCATTCGATTCTGAGGAAAAGGTCCGCTCAATCTCATCCAACGACATTTCTCTAAGCGTTGTGGCTAATTCGTCTTCCACCTCCCGCTTCCTCCTCCGCCGATAAATTGTTTCCTGAATCGGTCTTCCGAGCTCCACCCGAAACGGGGTGAGGAGGTGGAGGAACCTCGTGCACGCATCCATTACTTCCATGGTATCATTGATATTTGTAAGGAAAATGGCGTCATAAAACCCTTCGTCACCGAGCCTCGTGGGGTGCTCCCACCGGAGGTACAGGGCGGCAGAGAAGAGCTTCTCGAGTGCCACCTGGAACTTGTGGTGGAGATTGAGCTTCGCGCTGAAGCTCGGGAAGCAGCCCCCGTGGACGACATTGACGATCCCCCAAGCGGCGTCGAGAACCACGTCGTATTCCCCCCATTTGAAGGTCTTCTCGCTGCGTTGGTATGGCAACCCTTGGACTCGGCCAGTTTTCTCATTGACGCGGTAGACCACCTCCACCTTCTTCCTTCCGGGGCAAGCCTCCCCCAAAAACTTGACCGGGGTCACGGTACTAGCGCAATGCTCGAGGGCGGCTTTGAGCTCCTGGTAGCTCTCGACATCCATGTCGACAGCGTCCTTTGAAGGGCCTCCACCGAAGTCTTTTCGGAAGGAACTAAACCGTTCACCGCTCCTCCACCTTCGGCCTGCCGCTTGCTGCGGGGGTTCCGTTTCCAAAACTTGTGGGGGTGGCAAGCCGGAATGAAAGTGGTTATCGGAGACACAGGTTCTTCTACATCAGCCCAAGAGAGGTTTGAAGACTTGTCCAACTTGATAAGCTGCGCGGTTATCGACTGCTGGTGAGAGCTGCATTGCCAAGCCTCATCGCAAATTGATGACTTCACACAAAATCTGCGAACCGTAAAAATACATTTAGCAACTTTAAAAAATCAAAGATGATGATAACCGCTTATCTTACGAGTTTCCACCGGAGGTGGACACAGCCTTCAAGTTCAGAGGTCTGTTAAAGAGGAGCCCTCCTTCGCAGTCTTCTCCAAGAGTGACGGCGCCATTGTAGCAGAAACTGAGGTGCCCGTCTCCTCCGGCAACAGTGTTGAGACACCAGCTTATCAAAACCAGATAAGCCGTTGTAATACTCCGCAGTCTTTCCATGATGAAAAAATGAAGTTCATTCAAAATGGAAGCGACTCAAATTGAGAAACCATAAATGTCACACTTTCGGTACAAAAGGTCATTAATTCTTTTCAAAAAGAAGACAAAAGCTATTGTTACAATTTTTCTGAGAATGAAGCCATCAAAGATTTGTTGAACTCAAACAATAAAAGTCCGAATTAGGTCACCATAAAATATATTGATAATATTGAACGCTGATTAGCGATTGTAGATTTGTGCTTATCATTCTAAAAATTGCTTATCATGTCTCCAAGATGCCTCCAAAATGCCTCTATCACCACCTTCGATTAAATTGCCCGCCAACGGTTGAATCTTGAGGCTACAAAACAAGATGATAGATTTTTTGTTCGTTTTATCATAAGCAAAACAAGTTTCCTAACTTTTTTTAGCTGTCTCTTTGTTTTCAAAAGTTAGCTTATCGGTGGAGGTTATGGAGGAATCCCACGCGAAGTTCATTCACGTTGTGGTCCGGGCGTTGCTCCACGACGGGTGCAAAGTCGGCGACAAGATTCTATCAGCCCTGCGAATTCAAGCGAGGCAGCAGCTGATCTACGGAGAAAGTTTTGGAGGCACTCCCCCTCCTCCTGTGGAAAACCTGTCGTCGAATCCGGAGGGAAGGTCTTTGGAGAAGGTGAAATCGAAAAATAAGAAGAACACCGACATCCAATTAACGACTGAGCTCACTCCCGCTGACCTCACCGAGCTGGAGGCGGTCATCACCTCCATCGTTTTTGTGAAGAAGGGAGTGTCTTCGGAGGAGCGACGAGGGTGGGACCAGTTCCTCCGGGAGGCGAGGAGGACTGGGAAAATTACCGCGACCTGGGACATGGACGGCATTGAGGGTCTCCAATTTATTCGGAAGGGGGGCAAAATCTTGGCAAAAATCGCTTTCTATGAGCTCTTTGCAGTGGCGATGGGTGCCGCCATGAAGGTCAGGAGAAAGGTGTCGAAAAAGAAGGAAAAGTTGGCGGAGTTGAAGGCGCTCGACGGTGAGATAGCTGGGCTTCAGGTGGAGTTCTGGATGGAGGCGCTTCGGCTCGAAAAGGAATTTGTGGAGGAACGGAAGAAGATGTTGGAGGTGAGGCGTGCCATTGTGGAGGGAATTTTTGAGATTGGAGGAGGTGATAACTCTGAGGTGGTGAGAGGAATCCCAAACTTTTGGTTGACAGTCTTTGAAAACGTTGATGACCTCGCGAAGCTGTTGAAGGGCCCTCAAGACAAGCTGATTCTCAAGCACCTCACCGACATCGAGGTGGAGCTGAACGAGGAGCCAAATATGGAGTTCCACCTGGTGTTCCACTTCGAGCGAAACGATTTCTTTTCAAACACGAAGCTGACAAAGTCTTATCAACTCAGCTGCCAGGGAGCCCCTTTGAGGTCATTTTGTGACCTCGTAATTGTCAGCTGTTCTGGATGCAAGATCCTGTGGACGAACGATTTTAGCGACATCAGATTGACAACTAAAAACCGAAGAAAGAATGGAGAGTCCTTCTTCGATTTTTTCTGCCCACCTCAGGTGGCAGCGAAGGAGGACGACGAGGTGGCGTACAACAGGCTGCAGAGTGATTTCAAGGTGGGTCTTCTCCTCAAGCAGAAGATTGTTCCGAAGGCGGTCCTCTGCTTCACTGGCGAATGTTTGGAGGAGTAGTTGGAGGTGGGAAGTGGGAGGTGGAGTAGTTTTACATCATACTTACACCTTTTTGCATGTATATTTTAGATTATATTTTTTCGAGCAGTGCTCAGTTTGTAACCGTCACCAGTGTGAATAAACCGTCACAAGTGGAGCGTACACTTTAATGGGATTCTCTGAATCCCTATTTAGAGCTCTCTAGATCTGACTTTAGAAGAAAATTTCATTTAATGTTGAAACTCTTTTCAAGATCTTATTCATATAGATTATATACATAGATATAACTGTAATATTCATACAGTAAATGACACATTTTATAATTATAATCTTTAGAGTGAATGTTAAAATCTTAAACAATGCTGTAACAACTTCAACATTCATGAGCTGACTAAACTGTTCACAACAAATTTATTGATGATAGAGCCCTCCCGCATGTTCTAAGCTAGACTAGACAGAAACTAGACAGCTCGAGCTCTTCTAGGGCCTGAAGTTCTGCAACGAAGTCCAGAGAGCACATACGGATCTTAGTTCGGAGCGGCGCATCGAATTTCGAGCTTCTTCAAAACTGGAAGGAGGAGAGTATCCCGTTCTCATCAGGATTTTCTTTGTTTCTCAATCGCTTCCTAGTCATTTTTCCAGGGTGGTTTTCGGCTCCAAATAAGATGAGGCAGAGCTCACGCAAGGTTCCTCCAAACTTGTTGAACCAGCTTGGGGAACGTGATGCTTCCTCCGTCGTTGTCGTCAGGGTGTTCCCAGTTTCACCTACAGGAGTGCCTTTTCCAGCGGCCAGCTCACTCTGAGAAGTCGCGAGAGGTGAGCCCCACTTCGAATGTTAGCCCCACTTCGAATGTTTAAAAAAAGACACCCGAGCTTCTGGAATTTTGCCACCATGCCAAAGTCGTCGGCTGTAGGATCGTTGTCCCTAATGACCCAGAGATTCTCTAATGTTTCAGCGTCGCAAACACGAATCAGCTCTTGTTCCGCTGCTCGGGGCAGATTTCCCATTTCCACGCTTACCCAAGACCTTGGAGGCAGTGGACTGGAGCGAATCAGTTCGTCAAAATCGCGTACTTCCTCTAACCAATCTGCGTCACCACCTGGACCCCAAAGATCCAGCGTCTGCATATTCCGCATGAGGGTCACACAAGGCAGGAGGACTTCTTGGTACCACGAAGCCACACTCGGGGCACCAATTATCTGAACGATAAGAACTTTAACCCTCTGGGGTTAAAGTTCAGAGATTTTCACGATCACTCAAGCTCACTCACGCTCACTCACTTCTACCTCCGTAACTCCACTCACTATTTTCGCTCACTCATTATCCTCACTCACTCACTCACTCTAAAAACGGCGCTCACTCATCACTACCTCAGTGATCTCCTGCTCAACCACACTCACTCATTTTTTT
>JAHZMW010003454.1:0-10340 GCA_027743745.1 Alloscopus bannaensis | reverse complement strand
TACACCGTTATTTGAGTGGATGAGCCGCACAATTCTAGACGCAAAATGACTCGTATTTCTCACAAAAGTGAAAGTTTTAATTATGCTTTCCATTCCTTTTCATTATTGAGCTTCCCTGGAATGTGTACTACAAGCAAAGTGAAATATGAACTCCTACCGTCGAATGTAGCAGAGACTGGAATAATACAAATACAAAAAAATAAAATACAATAAAAATAAACATAGGTATGTGAATATGGCTGCTATTTTGCGCGCAATAAAAACCGATTTTTTCATACACGTTTTGAAATTTAAATAATGAAAATTTGAAAATGCAGAATTCCATGCCCTTTTCTAAAGCCAATGACCTTGTCTATTAAGTGGAATATTCCCTTGGCAAAAATAGCCAGCGAAAATTAGTCTTCCAACTTCTGCGTAGTTCATGAAAACACAAAGTTGACTAGAATAAAATAAAGGATTTAAGCCAACCAAAGAAAACTTTGCTTTTAATCTTAATTCCCATGCTACGACATAATGTGTGAACGTGATGTGACCAAATGACTCGGTGATATTCTTGAACCGCAAACTTGAAATAGCATTGACAACAATTTTTTTGCAAATGTATACATCAATTGAATACCCATCATATTTCGAAGTGGCACTCCAAACAGCGACAAAATGAAATGAGACGACGAGACTGCTTTCTAAGAAAATATTATCCACTGGTAGTATCTCCTCTGATGAAAAAAATGACGCAAAGACGTAGTTCATGTGAAAGAAGAGAAAGCGGAACAAGTAAATGCACCGTATCGGCACATAGCATTGAAGAGAGATGATGAAGAGGTGAAAGCAAACAGAAAACCAGACGCTAAAAAAATAACTGACGAGACTTGTATGCATTAATGCACATGTTCAGACAACGAGGTTTTACCATGGGTTACTTTCTTTTCTAAATTTCAGATTCGTCCATATCTCCTGCGGATGCCTCACTCTTGTTTGCCTTTCATTAATCTCTCGTTTCCAGACCGAAGTTGGGTGAGGTGTCACCTCCCAATTTTGTAATAATCGTAATGGCTCCTCGTTTACCCTTCGGCTTACAGTAAAATTGGGAAAAGTCAATGTCTTTACATGTGTATAAAAAAGGACAAGATCAGCATGATTTGTTTATGCTTTCATTTCACTCTCGGTTTATAATAAATCATAAAAGCAACAAATGCGGTGAGCTGAGAAGGACAAAATATTTTGTATTTTATAACTTTATAATATTTATTTTTTAAATAATTTATTTCAAAAATAACACAGTCTTAAGGTTATAGGCACAAATGTCAGCCACTAAAAATCATTCTGCGCTCTCGTTCATTACACTCATACACGTTCCTGACATTTGTTGTAAAAAAACTGGTGGAAAGGAAAGGATCAGCATTTGGCGTTACCAAAATTACTTTCACCACACCGTCTCAAAGCAAGCTGAATTTAAAGCAAAACATTTGCCTAGCTGAGGCAACAGCCTGTTGCATTCTGGATTCGAAGGAAACTCATTCCAATGATTGCATTTTCCGCGCTTTTCGGTGAAAAACAAAATTTGTCAAAGGTCGTCCAGTCTGCGCTACGTAAAATTCATCCAACTTTGAACTTTCTGCAATATTCTCTTACAAAACACGAATGTCAATGTGGACAAAATCTCACGATCAAAATTTACGTTTTATGCTTCGCTGAGTTGCCAACCATAATGTCAGGGCACAAGGTTGTTGTTTGTTTGTTGTTCGGTCACTTTCAATAAATAAATATGATACCGAAGCGGAAATTTGGGAATTTTAAAAGCACGCTCGGAATTTCTATAATGGAAAACTGAAGAATACTCACGGTAGCAAATGAAACAATTTATCTTCACGACAACGGCGAGGAGAAAATTGATACAGCAAAAAGAGTGAGAGAAAGTTTCAAGGGCAAATATCAAACAATCAGAATCATCTTGAATTTCAGCAGTTGAATTACATAAACCTACTTTCTCTGGAGAGACCGTTTGTGCATGCTGCTTTGAAAACTTTGCAGGCATTTTTATTTTCGGCACTCATCGCTTTTGATGTATTACCCATTCCAACAATTTCGAGAAGGAAATAACCTCCTCACTTTTGTAAAATGGCCGTCATTGAGTTTGATTAAATTACAAAAACCAAAGCTCTATTTGAAGAGTTTACCCCGCTACCGTCATGTAAGGTTGACATAATCGGTTTCTTTTTGTCCAACGTTTTTTATGTGTTATCTAAATAATTTGATCAATATGTATGAAAGTGAGCTTTGATTTTTTTCTTTTATTCAGCACAACAAAGCACTTGAAAAATGGGAAATGAAAAACTCGCATTGAAGACATCAAAGCATTTCAATAATTCCTCTTTGCCATTTTATTTTAAATGACTCTGTTTTTGTGATTTTTAAGTGCCAACATCATTTCAACAATTGTCAAAGCCGATCTTTAATTATTCTCATAGCAATTATAATTCTATGTCGGAAATCCACATTTACACCGCTGACAATTTAGGGTTCTGTCCTTACATAACAAATACAATTATGCATTCATGATACACACCTTTGAATCGAAAAGTTTTCTATAGGATCAAAGAGCAATTCATTTATAATGAGATTTATGTAATCGCTTTTGTGAACAAATACGATTCACCTTGATTCAACCATTGCTTTGTGTGTTAAGTTCATAAAATGATTGCTTTCCCTGTAATTCTCCTCGTGTAACTAAAAAACATTCAAAAGCTTCAATAAAACCTTCTTCGCCATAACACTTTAGCTGAATAATACTCGGGTTACTATACAAATCCATGGAATCATCACTAAAAGGAATTTCAGTGAAAATCATTATTATTATGCCTCACAAAACCTGGAAATATCATTTCAGTGGAAGAAACGTCAAAGGAACGCGTTCCTTTCGATCTGATGAACACATTCTGATGAAAATTATTTTGAAAGCAATTCTCGCATCAGGGCTCAGTTTTTTGACGTGTCGCCAATAAGTGGTGTCGGTTCAATACGAGCAATACAAGTAAAATGCATACTTCATCAAAATCGCCTCTTTATAATAAATTTAATAATGAAAAAAACAGGTAGAAGTGAGTCATAACCAACTATGAAATATGAAAAAGTGAATTTTAAGCTGCTGAATTTCATGTTAAAGCCTTCTTTTTATTGCAATATTACTATATTGTCTATATTGATAATGAAATAAGGCGGGCAAATATTTTATAAAATATTAAATAAACTTAAGTTTGCTAAATTAAATTGAAATCAACTAAACTAAAAAAAAACTTCATCCTGGTCAGAGGCACAAAAATGCGTGTTCAATTCAGGCAACCTCCGGTTTCTTAATTTAAGAAAAGAAAGAACGTAAAGTTGAAGTTTTTATGAAAAAGTAATGGTGTGTCAGTGCAAACAACACGATAAAAATTATTTTAATCTGAAACAAAATATTTTTATTAACAACTCTTATTTGCTTGACGTAGATCGAAATAGTATATGTAATTAAGTGTCACTCGAACACGTCGGCGAGTCGCTCAACCTGAAAGGTGTCGGCGACCGTATCCCTGGCTGTGTTTCCGTCGCCATAGGAACGCTTTCCCCGGAACAAATTTCACACAAACCATCTTCATTAGCCGGAGTCGTGTGTGGTCCTCCAGATGTCGTCAATGCCAAGACTAACTCCTCACTATTTCTTGTCGCCCTCATAAAAACGCCTTGGCACTGCTCACAATAAATCCATAAAGGTTCAGGTAGATTTGGTGCCTGGGAACTGGTCGCTTGTGGAAGCCGAAGATCGACCGGTGGCGGCTCAACTTGTGGCTTTGGATCTTCAGGTGGTACTCGTGTAGCAGGAAGTGTCTCAGGAGACGCCGAAAATGTCGCTCGTAGTGGCTCCGAAATTGGCTCCATGGCCTCGTCACACATCAAATCCTGGCAGCAACATTTGCAGCATAGACAATCAAGTAAGGTGCCCAGGAGACAGTCATCGCGGGGCGAAGATGGGTTTTGAGTCGATTCCCGCACTTCAATTGTGCCTCCAGTGCTCATCCTACATTTTTACAATAATTGCGGTAAAATTATAATTTCGGATTTTTTACAATGCGTTTGTACGCTCACCTGTTAAAACGAAAGCCGTCCAAAATAGTTCAAAAAAATAGAATACCCAGCAAATTACACTAGTACTACTTTTTAATGTTCATATCGTTTGTGAAGTAGTCTTCCTTCTGAGTCGGAGAAAAACTTTCACCGCGCTTTTTATTGACATCAAAGGTTGACCTGCTCATTGTAAGGTGACTACGGACAATTAAACGAACTACAGCTTGATCCACAATGGAGGTCTAATATTGTAAATAATGTTGTACTGTATTGGGCTCACTACATTAACTCAAGTGAAAGCCAAAAATTTGTAGAGTCACTGCTTTCCCTTTTGACATGATAGCAGCATTTTCCAAGTCAGCTCATTTCAATAGATTTCACCTCGACGGACGCGAAAATTATGAATTCCCATTGACTCGAGAATGAATGTCCTCATTTTTTTCCGAAAAAAGCACGACTCATTAACAGCAAACGGGAGAAAGCATTGGATAGTTAAATAGATGTAAGGATTCTTTTATTAAATATCAAACACGTTTTTATGATAAAAGTCGAAGCCAGATAATTGTTCCGGTCTCTTTTGAGACTTGGGAAAATGTTGTTTTTTGTGACTGCTTCTACGGATTTTCTCAAAGAACAAAGCCAAACATGGAGCTTTAGGAAAGCAGGAAAAAATTCCTGACAAAGCCTCTCCACGGCTACTTTCACTCTCCAGGTCTGCGTGTGTTGTTTATTTTATCTCTGAAAAGCAAGTTTAATTCCAGCATAAGAAGTGAAAGCACACGATATTATAGTGATTGTAAGCACTGAATACGGAGTTTTTGTTTTGCTAATAATGCTTTCTCTTTTATTGCACAATGAGCAATACACATTGAAGTGGAGAAAGGATCAATCCTCGTGTTTGGAATTACAATAAACAAGACTCTCCAAAAGCTTGTTTTATTTCGAGTAGGTGATTTGCGTCACTTGATTTTTGGAAGATACAACATCATCATGTCTTCTTCATAACTATTCTCTAAGGATTCCTAAAGATTGCCTTGCTGTAAACAACGCATTCCCAGTCGCTCATAAAAGATTATGAAAATAACCTAAAACACTTGCCTCAAGTGTGCTCAGCATCCTTCAAGGTCATCTCCGATGTAAGTATCGGTTTTGTTTTCTCCAGCCTTATTGACAAAGCTGGGAGCGATTTCATGTGTCATCATAAAATAATTTAAAGTGAGGGTATCACGTACAAAAATAGTTGAAATTTTTATTAAACCAATTTCAGGAAATATAATACTCGACTCTGTTTTACCACTTGTTTACAAAATTGGAATAGCTTCTGGAAATGTATTAGATGCATATGTTATTCTACTTTACATAAAAAATTTAAACCATCATTTAAACTACTTAATCATGCTCAATATCACCTTAAATCACAGCAATCCATCAATCCATCAAACAAACCAACTCGTAAAATTTTTGGTACATTTTTCAGGTAGCTCACTCGAGGTACAGGTCTCTTTATTTCAATATAATTATATTATAAATAATTCTTTAATTAATGTTGACTTTGCTTCAGCAATACGCCCTAAAGCTATTTAACTCAACCGTACATCTATTCTTACATCAAAATCGTTTGCTACAGTTGCCCACAAAGCAATCGGTTTACCATTTGTTACACAATAATTCTTTACATCTACTTTTGAAGACTATGTGCACGTTATCCCACGTTATTCGGGCTTGAGCACAATCCGAAATGGATTGAACACAACTTTCTCCTACTAGATTCTTTGTAAATAATACAGATTGAAATCAGCGATTAGTTGTAAATTCTGTTTTCTGTTGCTGATTGTGGTTGTTATATTCGTAAGTGTATGCTTCATAAGTTCTCCGTTTCTTTTGTTACAATACCTTTAACATATACGTTTATATCGCTAGCCCATTTCCGGAAAAGACACATCAATTTTTCGAAAATGCAATGGAATAATATTTTTCCACGCAAACAAAACATGACAATTCATTTTTAATAAAACACCACATTTAATATAACTTTAACAAATTAACGAAATGACTAATAATAATCATAGTAATAATAATCATCACTACATCACCATATCAATACCTTAACTCAGCAGGGGTCCATATCGGTACCTTAACTCAGCAGAGGTTCGTACAAAATTTCAATAATTTTAAAAACAGCTGAATGATTTTTGACATAAAACAGCAAAGATCTTCACATAAAATAGCAAATGTCCATACGACAAAAACAAAATTTTTCAGAAAAAGCAAAAAACGATTTCAAAATCTACTTAATATTGCAACTTCCTATTTCGTTCACCAATTTGGTGCAGCAAGAAAAACAACGAATATTGGGACATTCATTCATCAAAATGTGCATAATGGCATGCTCAATGTACTGGAAGTAAAATCTCACTTTTCCCACTTTTTCATGTGGCTTTTTGCTGTTTTATGTGAAAATCGTACGGCTCGTTGCTGCTTTATGTCAAAAATTATTCAGCTCTTTTTAAAATTATGGAAAATTCATATGGACCCCTGCTGAGTTAATGTATCGATATGTTTGTCCAATTTTTATGGTAGAGTGAGGTATAAGTGATTTTATGAAAGTTCACCCATCACATTCCGGATATCCGCCATCGGCAATGCATCCTACAAATTTTTATGTATAATATACCATGTGACGTATATAAAAAAAACCTTCAACTATTTTACTCAGCTTGACAGAAATCATATTATTTATGTACTATTTAGTCCTACACCAAAGAAGTGTTTTGGTCTATAGATGGTTTTTTTCACGGTCTATATAAGAAAAAGACAAACTGGTGTAGACTTTGATGACTAGTGTGTTTCGCAAAATGAAACCCTTACACAATAAGTTTTCTCTCTGAGAATAACAGACTTTGTGATTGTATTTTTATCTCAAATCTTGCCAACTCGGACTCGTTTTTTATGGTGAAAGTAATTTCAGGGACAGGGAGAAGAGTGAAATTGTTTTGTCCTTTCCCAATTTTTTACTTGTTGCTGAACTTGGAACTTTGTATGCATCCAAAACTGTAGTGCCGTTTTGCCGCCGGTTTGTCCACAACAAACGGAGAGTCTGGTGGGGAAGTCGCGTTCATCGCATTCGAAATGATAGGTGCATTCGGAAGAACACTCTCTTGAAGCGCGTGCCTATCCCAAGAGAAAGTTACAGATGAAAAAATATTCTGGGGTAACCAGAGAATTGAGGAGAAATCATTACCACTGAGCCACAGGACGTCGAGGATTGTCCAGCATTTCAATCCAGTGATCCTTTCCAGTGCCGATGCACAGGGAACCGGCTGATGCAACTCCTAATTGCTCGTTCCTTCCGATTCTGCAAAAGTGAAAGCAAATGAGAAAGTTAGAAAAAGACAAAGCTCAAAAGACTTTCGTTTGTTTTGTACCTGTCGTAGTCGACAACTTTGAAAATGAGCTGCACGTCTTGGACACTTTCGGAGGGGACGTCAAAAACAACCGACTCATTCCAAACTGGACACAAACACGCTCGTCGCACCGACGTCTTCCGCTTTCTCAACTTTTTCCCTTGACACATGAGGTACACCTTGCAGTACGGATCTGTCTCCAAAAAATAAAAAATAAAAAAATACCCAAGTCAAATTGGCAATCTATAGGATTTTCTCCTCACCTGAGGATCCCGTGATGTCCATCGCTCGCAAACTTCTCGCTTTGATAACGGTCACAGTGAGCCGTCCTGCGGTTGGGAGGTAGCAAAGCGAGACCATCAGCTCGCCTAAATCTTGTTTGTCCTAAATTATTACGTATAAATAATCTTAGATATCAACTATAAAAAAGCTCTTTGACCCAAATTTTTGGGACGCACCTTGGGTGGCGCCATGAACGCGACGCTGGAATAAAACAACAATCAATGTATTCAAGGATGTTTTGTGTTTGCTGTTGTATGTTACATAAACCATCGATTTGAGTATTTTAATGCGAAGGAAAATTTTGTGGTATGGAGAAAGTTGAATTTGTATACGAAAATGCGAGCAATATGTGAGCTTGTACGGAGAGTGTTTTATTGACAAGGGCATAGTGAGACGGAGAACCCAATCCACCATTTACTGTTGGCATCGGAAGCCTAATAACGGCGATGTGATACATAGTTGCCACTTTCCAGCAACAGAAAGATACCATGTTCCATTTCCGGAATGTGAACGGGTTTCCGTCATTCTTCCAACATTGTCGGATAATCCAGTAAATTACCAGTAGTAATCCGTTATTGATCATGCATTGCATTACCAGTGTAGCAAATGAGCATATTTCCAGCGCTGCACCAATACTCAGCCATCGATGAGCACATGCGCATATTTTAGCATTAAGTGGTAAAAATCCAGATTTCAATATTGACAATTGTTGATTAATTTCCAGAACAAAGAGGTATAACTACAAAATCAGTTTAAATGCTAATCTAATACATCGTACAATTAACTCAGAGGAATTCGTACGACCAAATATACACCCAGTTTAGAACTGATGACGGGATACCAAATTAAAAAGGGAATATGAAGAATGTGAAACTTTGTTCGATTCCAGCACTCACGATATTCACCGATGGTTTTTATCTTCTACTTTCCTTTTATGTGAACTGGGGAGGACTCCTGAACAAGATTTCGGATATAATTCGGGGCTCTTGAGGGGCAGTAGCACTTGTGGCGATTATCACAAATCCAGGTCAAGGACGCTCCATTGTCCTTCTCAAAATGACAAAAGTAAACTTATCTGTTGTTGGACAGAGTTGTACTTCCAAAGATTGTTTGCCAAAAAATTTAACTTTGCAGTTCACTGAAATAATGAGACTGAGAAAACAAATGATTTGACTGAAATGCGGAAATGATGGGAGTTGAACTACAGATGATGTTTTATGTTGACTTATCTGCGAGCGTGTGAAGTGTATAACATGTTTATAACATGTAGTGGCCAGGTACTGTAATAGTACATGCCCAATGCAACAAAATTTACTTGTTATTTGGAATAAATTTTGTGGTGGGTTTGGAATATTGGACAAGTATAAGCAACGCATCGGATTGCCCATTATGGCATACATGTAATTTTTATATCGGCGGAGGTAACGGCCGAATGCTGGATTGGTACTAAAAATTCCAGCACAAAAATTCCGATGGCTGTCCACTAACCTGCCTGTATCAAGCCAGTATCCAGCCTGCTTGTATTGGCTAGCCAGCACGTTATTTTGCGGCAGTATAAAAAAATTTCGACGCTTGTGCCAACATTATGGTGGATTGGGAAAGCCAGCTAAAAATGGTTACCTGAAGAGAAAAGTCTCGTTGAACTCCGGGTTGAGATTGCGTCGGTGGACTTTCGTCACATGCTTTTTCTTCCGGTCTGGCAGCAGGTAGACTTTCACATACGGATCCGAGCTGCCTGTCATGTCCTTTGCCGGGAGATTTGTAGCCTGAATAATCTGCAAAAGGATAATAATATAATATCAAGAAATATATGGTGGCATATAATGATGCATTTCGTATCCTATTTGGATACTCCAGAATGAACAGTGCAAGTGCTATGTTCGCTGAGAATGGTGTCCCTGATTTTCTTGCAACCCAAAGAAGATCAGTGTGCTCTTTAATGACGAGACTCAGTACCAGCAGCAACCCAATTCTTCAGGGTATATTCAACTCTAGGATATTGCTGAACTCGTCGCTATATGACTACTGGCAAAAACTCTTATTACATAATCTCGACAATGAACAAGATTTGTATGTGGTGTTTCAATCTAAACATGTCTCTTGTCACACTCTGACTTAATCCATTTTTTTAAAAAAACTTATTTCTCCTTTTTTTTTAAAAAAATACATTTTCTTTTAAATTCTCCAACTGGACTCAATAACTTGTCTCTGTACTTTTTATTTGTGGTCTGCAATAAAGAAATATGATGATATATTTTTGGGTCAATTTTCAAACATTGTAATTGCCGCCAGAAACATAAATCGCTAAAACAAGCTTCCGAAATTTGAATTGTGTTGAAATGTGACAGGAGAAAATATATTTCAATGTTGGCGGCAATTTTGATTTTTCACAGCATTCGATGAAGTTTGGTCACAGTTTTCGCTTTATTTTGAAGCCAGCATATTATTTCTCACCTTGACAATCAGAACTTCGAGCTCAACATCAAACCTCAGAGAAAAGTTGAGTTTCCCCACTTTCTCCGCGTCAGTCGACGAGCTGTCAGCGGAGCTTTG
>JAHZMW010003453.1:0-47201 GCA_027743745.1 Alloscopus bannaensis | reverse complement strand
CTCTCTCTCTCTCTCTCTCTCTTACTCATACATACTCATGAAAACGGAGAAGTTGCGAAGGTATATCCTTTCATGCATAATTTTCATAGTAAAATCTTGAAAGACAAAAATTGGAACTCCCTTGCTGTTAGTGTGTCATCTTGTTCGTCAGTGGAGAACTGTAACAGATTTATTACGGTTTCTCCTCTGGAATCTCAATACGTCCACATTACTACACATTGTTGGCATTGAAGGGATTATGGCGGTTTTAGTGCAAGCGTGCATATAAATCAATCGTTAAACGTGATGCTTCAATCATCCTTTCTTCATTTTTTACTCCGTATCCGTAGCACAATCATGGCAGAAGCGAGTAATTAGGTTAAGTGGTTATTTTGAGATTACAGGAGCATGATGCACATAAACAGAAGCCGAATATTACCTATGCACATGCCTGAAAAATATTTAATTGGCTATTATATTTGTGCATTTTGGCATGTGTACGTGTTTGGCTTGAGAGTCTCGCAGTTGCGACTACGTATTCGCTTGATGTGGAAGTCAGAATTGTGACATTTCGTGGATGTCGACCAATTATGCAACCTGCACAGTTCCAGCATGGTGACTTGTATTGGAAATTCTGCTCAAACTTTTGATGATCCATGATTTGGATTTAGCCATGGTGATTCATTGGTTTTGTGTACAGAGTGAAGTAGTATTTGTTTTTTTGATGAGCAACAAGCAGGAGACACTGGTACATTTGTTATCTGAACACAGGTATATCGATTGGTGAGAGGATATCGTACATAAGTTAAAAAGTTTTCGTTTTATCAAAAGTGTCAACTCTCTTTTTTTGTTTGACTTCAAGTCATTGTGACAAATCTCTCTCAAAACTAAATTGTAGGGCAGATATCCACAGTTCTGCTCGTGTAGTTGATGCCTTTTCACATGGTGTTGCAATACCTTGGTTGACGACGACACATTGATCAATGATCATTTGTTTGAATTCAAATGCAAACTTTCGTTCCAGTTAAACTGGGCTTGCAGCTGCTGAACAATGTTTTCCGCTGTCTTTGGATGACAGACAGGAGAGAGGAAAATAGACAAAAAGTTGACATGTGTGTGTGTGCGAGTGTGATTATCAATCTGATTTTGTGAACGAGAGGGATTGACGAGAGAGATTGAGGGAATTCAATAAAAAATATTTATTGCTGGAGATTACACTGGTGTACGGGTGTATTTCTTGAGTGGTCACCGTTCGAGAGAGGATTAGTGGTTTGCATGCAATTACAAGCGACTGCAGCAAAAGAGAGAGACAGAGAGAGCATGTTATATTGGTCATGTTTGCATTGGTGGCAAGCTGCGTTTATTCTGGGATTAAAGGATTGTCATATAATTTAGAGGAAACCTTTCTGAGAGAGGTGGTGCAAGTCAATTTTTTTGCTTTCCCAATAAAAATATAAAGTTTACTTTCACTTTTAAATTGTGGCATGGTATAATAAATGTTCCTTGGACAAATACTCCAGGAAATAATTTTCAATTGGTCTGAATCCTTGAGGACATTTCAATAGACATGTGTTGTGTTTGCAGGTGAATAATGAAGCGGAGCCCGTTACCATATGTGTGCTCTGCGTTCCTCATAGCAATCAGCGTCATTTTCTTGGTGCCAGGTGGTGATGCTGGTCATCGTCCAGCGAAGGTGAGGCGAAATCATAGGAACTCGACCTCCGGTGGAAGTCCAGGTATTTTCCAAAATTCTGATATACTTTCTATTTTATTGTATATTGTGCTTATGAACCTCTTCGTCGGGAAATTCAGAGAGTCGAAATGAAATTGAAGTTTCTGTGTTCGTAAACTTCCGTGCAGATATTTTTATGGTGAGTGACACAACCAGTCCGCAGGAGTTCCTCCTCGATGACGGCGAAACGGTGCTGATCAATTGTCCTGTTCAGAAGACCACTTTTAATGGGTGCGAGTGGTTCAAGGTACTGAGACAGCTCATTACGACATGTTCTTTGATGCATTGATTCCTCTTCTTCCGTAAATAGTCTACATTAATTTGAATCTCTCGGAAACTGCTTGTTTTTAAATTACTCAGAAAAGTTCACCAGGAGGGAATCTGAAGCGAATCACCCAGTTTTTTGGGCGCTACCAAAGAATCACACCTTGTCAACTGCAAATCCTCTCAGTCTCCCATGAAGATGCAGGGGAGATCATTTGCAAGGCGGCGGGTGACACTGAATCTCTCAGTTATACGAGTCAACTCACGGTGACAGGTAAGAAAAAAAATTGTTTGTTACCTATGCGTAAAGTTTTTCTAGCCTTTTCACTCCACAGGACAGAGAGTCACAAATAATGTTCATTCATACAAAGCAGCCTAATGGATTATCACGATCAAAAATTTCTTGTTGGCGGAAAAGACACGATGCGGAGAATACGTTGTTCACATTTTATCGACAGTTTCAATTCGCAGAGATGACCATTTTGATTTATTACAGCCAATCCAGGAAAAAATATGTAGACTTATAATACGCCTGTTTACAGTCATCCACATATATGGACACATAGGTATCTTCATGAATTGCTGGCAAATGATGATAATATTTGTACATTTAAGCATATATAAAACCTCCATACTCCGCATTATATATAAGCAGTTTCATTAATACTTTGATATGGGTGTGGACTGTGGGTGGACAGTATCTACGTGCACGTTAATATACACTGAGTCCTTTCATCATTGCAACATCATCATCATCACACAATAAACAGATTTTGTGGACACAAGCGAGAGCAAATCAATTTTATTGCGATTTAAGCTCAAACTACACGTGTAATAATTGTACGGTTTACATGAATAAATACTTGACAGATTAAAGATTACATTATTACAAACACATGTAGCGAGCATTAGTGATGAATGTAAATTTAATGTTGCCGTAAGTCTTCCTTTCGTTGATTAGATGCGAGAGAGTTGTGTGTCTGACAAGACAAAATGTGTGTGCTTTAAATTTTTTATTACACTTCCACATAGGTAGCATAAATATTTATACATTTTTGTGTAGCTAGCATGTGTTCGCAAGCAGAGAGGGTGTAAAATATGAATAAGAGTATGTGTGATCCTTCCTTAAATGTATCTCTTTCTCTCTATCATAACTGTCGAATTGAATGACTTTAATAATCTCATTAAATAGTTGCGAGAGTGATGTGTCGTAAAAGCACATTGCAGATGGCTGGCATTCAATTAATGGCAACAATTAGCAGCGCGTTGTAAATGTGCCAAATTTTTACCGTTCTAGACTCACAGCCACCAATTAATATCATTGCATGCAGAGACATGCCATCTTTTAGTTTCACATGTTGCCGTATGAGCAGATTAGTATATGCAGATTTTGTTGTAATTAAGAATCAACGTCGTTACTCTCCTACATTTGTGATCACCATGTTCGGTGCTCAGATATCTGAGTTGCTGGCCGTCACAGGAATGCAAGTACAAAATTAGGTTGACATAACACAAATACACAGCTGTGCATATTGCGTTTAAAATGAGTAACGTCGTTTGGCGATTAAAATTGCAAACTCGAGTGCTTACTTCCTTCATAGCATTCACACAACTTATTAAGCTTAAATAGTTAGTGGTAGAAAATGTAAATACAAATGAAAATGTGATTCGTAAATTCTCATCAATTTGCTATTCTATCGGAACAATTTTTTTTTACTGGTTCAGCTAAAATGTCGTTCTGCTGATGCCAACAGATATGGCTGCGACGTTTGTAAAAACCCAAAAATAATCCAAACTGCAATGTTTAAATGAACACAATACAAAATTATATCATCTCTCCTCCTCCTCACAGTTTCAATCCAACACACGTCCTTTCCAGTTTATCATGTCCTCTTGTCACTCTTCTTGTTCAGTTAGATTCTCCAATCCAACGAGTGTGACACATGTCAAATCCAATGTGGCTACATAATGTTCACATGGAAAAGTTTGATGAACACCTATTTTACCCATTATCGATACACAATATTTGTTGTTATCCTTATCCCTCCGTGTGTCCGTGTCCAGGACACACACACAGAGAGGACAAATTATTTCTTTTTTTGTAATACGTATGTATTATTGATGAATGACATAATGATCCACACACGACGATGATATACAGCGATAATAAAAAATCAGTCAGTCAGTATCGATAATTGTATTAGTCATTTTGCAACAGTTCTTTTATCTCCATTTTTTTATTCTACCTTCATTGTGGACTTCCAAATGAATAATATGACAAAAATCAATCATATATTTTTTCACTTTTGGTCACAAAAAGTGCAGATGTCCAGAGATTAAGCATAATGTGTGCTACAATATATTGTTTCCTCTCTTGAGAAAATTTCTCTTTCTGATTGCAGGTGTGTGTCATCAATAACGATTTTTTTTTGTCACGTACGGTATACGCTTATGTTATCTTTTGGCTGAAGTTAATCTCTCGTCCTATATAATTGATTACTATTTTTGTTTGTCACACAGGTTCCACATATGTAGTGTTTTGTTCAGTGGAGCATTTGCAGAGTCATAACTGGAAATGTATACATGAGTGTTTTTTTTTCTCCCTGATAACCATCATGTCAAACTCTGTTCACTTCGTGTCCAAAGATAAAAGCAGCAGCGTCGTCATACAATTTAATGTGCATGTCACATATAATGTATAATCTGAAGTGAGTGAGGGAGATAAAGGGAAATCAATTGGTTTTCGTTGAGAGCTTAACACTAACTAAAAGTGTGTTGATATGGAATTAGTCGAAGCTCGATGTCCAAAATGCAGAGATACGGTGTATTGTGTTATTGAGATTAATGAGAAATTGAATGCATTTATTTAAGTTGAGAGATGTCGACGTGAGAGAGAGAGAGAGAGATTGAAAAGGTTGGTTGGATATTGTGTTGGACGTCAAAAAAGTGAAAACCAGGAGCACAATCAAGAGTATCAGGGGAATGTCATATCAGGAAAAAGAGGATTTAAGTTTAACATTTGTCTTATCTAATAGGTGCTGTTGTATGGTACACACGTATGTTCACACACACATCTACTTCTGGCATTTCCAAATCGATTGATACAAAAGCCACCATGAAAATCGTGTAGTTGTGCAGAGTCTCTTCTTTCTGCATGAAAAAATTGGTGGATGAGAAAGAGTCTTAGCGCTCGCCCATTTCTTTTCACACCGTTACCAAGTGAGTGCGTGTTTGCGAGTGTTAAAGTGAGAGGTGGACACAGGAATTGATGTGTTAATCATCTCTGCACATGTCATTTGATTGATTAAGATTTTTTTTGAGGTTGCCTGCGAGTGATAATCAAGTGTGACTCTCTGCCGTTAATTCGATGTCTACAGAATAATCATGATTGTATGACGGTTTGTAACATCCGATTGGTTTGATAACCAGGTCAAGAGGACCCACTGAAAAACGTGCTTCCAAAGCCGTCGTTAGACAGCACCAAGACGTCGTTGGTGCCTTTGTCAGAGCCTGAGATTACGAAGGAGTTGCTTGGTGAGAATCGGGCTCACAAGGTGAAGGGGGAGAACATCTCAGTCAAGTGTGAAGCCACTGGGAATCCCAAGCCTCTTGTGTCGTGGAGACGGGTAATCACATAATTGAGATAATCATTTTAGCGGAGCGGGTCGGGATTTGCAGTAATGCGAATTCCTAAAGTTCTTGTTTGTAGATGGTTTGTTTTGAATATGGCCAATGTGGGTGAGAGATGTGTCAATGCAGATTTTTTTTGTTGCAGGGAAGTAAAAATTACACGGAGCCAACCGTGGGCTACTCGCATCTGAAACTCACAAATCTCACAACGGATGATTCTGGATCGTACAAATGTGAAGCTGTAAATATTTTTGGAAGAGTCTACATCGAAATGACTATTGAAGTTAGAGGTACGCCATTCTCGCTTATCGAAGCGTATATTACTTTATTACTGTATTACTTTTATTGTTTAATAAAAAATAATCATTGTTTTTCTTTGCAGGTGCTTTGCAAGGATCCGCTGAGATCCTTGATGTCACTCCGCGTAACCTGACATTGTACGAAGGGAGCCAGGGCAATGTGACTTGCATCGCGCGCTTTGAAGTTGACCCCTGGTTTGGGTGGGTGAAAAAAATTGATAATAAGACTGCTGACACGAATACCTTCAACTACAAAGGGAATGATTACTCGGTTAGTCACTTAAAAATACCCGCAAATGAGCCCACCAGTAGATGATGCCTTTTGTCTGTTTTGGTTGTAAAAAAGTTGTATGACATCGTAGTGATTATTTTGCGTCCTTTTAGGTGCTTCCACGAACCGAAATACGACCCTACGGAGATAAGCTTTATGCATCGACGCTGTTCCTCCAAAACGTGACAACCGAGAGTGCAGGGGTGTACCACTGCATTGTTGCTGGGCTCCAGGGGTATAACCACAGTGATGCATACGTTGTTGTGGAAAAAGGTGAGGAGATTGAGTAAAATTCACTATATATTTTACTCCGTAACACAGCGCCAATTTACAGTGAAAGTAATGTTTTTTATACGTTCCTTGTGTGTAGATCCTTCCAAGTTGCACAACGACCAAATCCGGCGTCACAAGGTCGTGGCCATTCTGTGGATCTTTTCATTTGTGATATTCGCCGCTTTAGTGATCCTTTGTTTCGTGAGGTTTTATGGATGTCCGACCACCACAAAAAAGAAGAGCAGCTCTCCTGGCTCTGTGCAGAGCAGTGGGGGGAGTGATTCGAAGAAGATCGAGTTGCCGAAACGATCTCCAGAAACCATGTCCACCGACTGTCCTCACCACCCACATCATGAAGTTTGTGTGCCGCTGATGCCACCAGGAAGCTTCTCCCTTGCGTCTCAAGAGCCTAATTTCAATTTCAAAGATTGCAATTCTTCGTGCAGGACCACGTCCTACTCGTACGATCCCGAGTGCTCAATCGCGAGCAGTGCGGACAGCTACATGCTGGCTGACCTGGAAGCGGCTCGGAGCAGTTTTAGTCACACAGGGTCATGTCACTCGGATCAGTGTTTGCAGTCACCAGTCGTTACTAGTCCTGTCGCCTTAGACTACTATGAGCGTCGTCAACGACCCGGCGAATTTTACCGCGAGGAAGAGAAGCGCCGTAAGCCGCCGCGGGGACAAACCCACAATCACCAGCTTCGTCATCACTACCTTCACCACAATCTTTACCCAGTGCCAACTTCGGAATCCAATGAGAAGCTCCCAAACTCTCAGTATCATCCTGGTGTTCGCCTTCATCGTAACCATCATAATCACAGGCGCCCACCCCTGGCCAGGGGCTGCACTCCTATTGAGTGCTACAATTGTCACTCCACGACGTACGATCCGAAGGATTGTAATCTCTCTGCCGAGTCTGACTGTGAGTCACAGTTGTACTCACAGTCCGATCGACAAAGTGGTCAGCTAGATGATCAGTCCGACTTTGAGGACGACGAAGGCCATGTTAAGTTCCCTAGTCCGACGTCCTCCTTTGTTGAGCATCTTTAGCATAAACAATAATGGCAAGTCGACACAGCCATTTTTAACTGATGAGGGGAAGTGACAAGATTTTCGTATACTGAAATTTTTAGCTTTTTCATGAATCATTTTAGGATATAATTCACGTGCACAAATAATTATGTTATGTTTGAACACACAATGTTCACCATACATCCACACGCGCACTTGGACATGTATTATTCTATTCAATACATAATGTCATCACATAGTCACTAGTTACATAATTTTCAGAGCAACCTGCATGCAGCTGCATCGGGAGTTAAACTCACAATATACTGAAGGGTTAAATAATAGCCTGTATTGAACTGATTAAGGTAGTGTAATTAGTAAGTACATTGCATTGCAACTTAATACATGAATTCTTCTGCACTATCCCACGACAGTTCAGAAAGCGTGTCTACAATATTAATCTAATACAAGGACCAAGTTTGATTCCGCATGATCCGACAGCACATTATATTTGTTTTTGAAATACTAGAGCTGTTGAGGGTGAGCAGCTTAAAAGCTAAATAGGTATGCGTGTAGATTCCCCAATGTTGTTCTTTTGCCAACCTTTGTTTAGCTTACAAACACATAATATTATATAAGACAAAATATACCGGATGTATCTCCCACGTCACATTTTATCAATTAATCTAGTTTTACTGAAACGTCGATATTGTCGCGTATTGCAGGAGATTACCCTAATTGTTAGACACCCGAGAACGTGGGTTATCATCAATTCATTCTCTATGTATACGTTGTTATAGTCTGAAGACAAAAAATAAAGCCAAATATTTGCATATTTTATTTCAGCTCAAAATTCCACCAATGTATCAATAATTCGACTTCATTTTAATACAATGATTGCACCCAGTTTGCCACAAAAGGCACTGACTGTTGAGCTTACGCAAACAAATCTATGAAAATAATTTTTGAATGAAGCTTCAACCGACGTTTATATAGTCTTTTTTACTGTATCAGCAAATGCCAAATACAGAGGAAATCTATTTAAATGCATAGAAGCTGCATATGCATTAAGCCGAAGAATGAGCTTTAATATCTTTATTCAGTGCTTCATCTTGAAGCGCCAGAATTACCCAGGGCCAACCTACGATGGACGGCAAATCGATTGTACAACTTGTAAAAATATTCCCGTCTTTCTTTCTAATAATAACTTATTACATGTGCCTCGAATACAACCAGCTTATCAAAAAACTCTCGCAATCCTCACGAAGTACGCTTGAGAAGACTCGTCAGATTCATTTGCAAATCTTTCTTGCAGTTCTTTCGCCCATAAAACGGATTGGGTAGGTATTCCAAAACAGAGTCCTTGTTTAGTATGCTTGTGTTGTGCAATTAGAACAAACAAGTTGGCTTCTTCTCTGTATTCTTCTCTCTAGTAAAATTACCTTTAATCACAGGGATTTATTGAGAGCCACTATGAAAATCATTAACGATCTCTCTCTCCCTTTGATGATGGCTGCTGAGTTGAGAAAAAGAAGGGCTAACAAGACTTCACATTTTCTCCCTGTATTTCCTGCCGGGTGGCCATCAATACCACCATGATGTGAGTCGCTCATCGCATTTTTATATGCTCGCGATGAGAGCCACCATGAAACCAGGTTTGATATACGTGCGAGTTCTTTACGAGCACAAAGCAAAAAAAAACCTGTAACTAGCATGCATCATTTTCAGCAGCAGTCTCAAAGTCAACAGTTTTGTTCAACAAAGTATTACTCTGAAGCGTACACGTAGAAAAGAATGAATAAATGATTTCATCAAAATATAGAAACTCTAGGGAAAAGGCGTGTACGTATTTCGTGTCCATTATAATTTTATCCAGCTTTTTTATAAATGTGCATGCAACTAATAAAGTCCATGTGCAAGAATACTCTACGAATACGTATAGATGTGCATTATACACACGTTTCTTTTTCTATGCGAAGAATGATTGCTCAATTTATTTTCTTCGTCGCTCCCTTGCTCGTTTCAGCGACTCTGCAGTGAAATGATATTTTGTAAAGTGTGGTATAGAAAACCTGTGCGAAAAATACAGGTAATGAGAGAGCATGGGTTAACCCAGGTTCGTCGGTGGTAATTATATATGTTTTCATTTCAGAACTCAGCTCTCTTTGTAGAAGAACGATGAAAATGATGAAAAAAATCTACCTGTGACTGTCAGGAGGAAAGGATGAGTTGCCTGGAGCAAAAATATCTGTACAAAAAAAACTTGATCTCATGTATCATATTAAGCGCAAAGATTTTTTCATGGTTTGTATTCTCAATGTTTAGAAAGTCAAACAATCAGACAACGGGAGAGAGTCAGAGAAAAGAGATTTGAAAAAAAATCGTGTAGATAACAATCGGACACACATGTTCACCATAATTCATTAAATACACAAATAAAAATATATGTAATCTGGTGGTCGTAGCTAGTAGCACACCGAGACACAGGGAACAAAAATCAGAAAAGGGGTTAATCGTTTTGAAAGCAAAGTGGCAGTCTGTTTTATCTAGGATGACAAGAGGAACGCCCCTTTTCTCCTAATCAATCAAAACGCGTTTTCCTCTCTCTCTTCCTTTGAACTGAGCTTCATTAAAGGAGCTGAGATCGAGAAAGGAGTGAGTGGGCTTATAAATTTCCATTGAAATCAAGACCACTCACCACACTACAACGCTAAGAGCCTCACTCTCCCTGCTTCTGGAGTTGTCTCATTTGTTTCGTTCGTATGAAGGAGAAAATATGATTAACTCAATTCGATACGGTGTATTCATCCGTGAAATAAAGTGAGGTGCATGGCGAATGAAAAGGATGGTGTTTCTCCGTCCTTCTTTGAGAACCTCGTGTGAGTTTCTGGAGATAATGCCATTTATTTCGCTTGCACATCATCATCCTCCATCGCATTGTCTCTAATTTGACTCAGTCTGTCAGTAATGTGAAGGTGATGTCAGCCAGGCGCTTGTGAGTGCACATAATCAGTAAACAAAAAGGTATTGTTGTATATGAAGCCTAAATTGTACTGCAAACAGGTTGAAAGAGAAACGAAGGGGTCTAGTTTTTCTAGTGGAAATCGATTATGTCAAACTCGAAGAACGCATGCTCTGTCAGCGTTGACTTGATCACTTCATTTCTTTCGCAAGAGGAAAGAAGCAGCTTTGTAATTGATTGTATGAAAGAATCCACCGTATTTGTTGTTAACTTGAATGAGTTTTTAATGGAGATAATTATTTTTCAACAAGAACATTGCACGTTACAACGGGACTACCTTGCAAAGATTGCATGTAAACTACAGAGATGTAGTTATGAATATTAGTTAGTTGCATTGGAACGACATGCTCCTACTTTTGCTGCAACTGCAACACAAGGTCATATCTATGCAGCACGCCCTAAGAATGTATTATAAAGCGAATTATATTATAAAGCGAAGTCATAAAGACTGTCTGTGCTCATTATTACCGCTTCTTTATAGCTTTACAATTGGACTTTATTGCGCCATCATCTCAGGATGAGTATGTAACACGTTGAACAAGTAAAAAACACGAACATGTATCATCATTTCTGAAATCATATAAAATATTCTGCTATGTACAAGATAATTTACAAGAGGTCTTATTCACCCTAAGTAAAAATGAGGACTGCTTTTTAAAATAAATACGTTTTGTAAAGAGATGGACACGTGGACCTCAATTTGTACATATGTCTGAGGTAGTTGACGGTAACTGACTATAAAAAAGAAAGCTTTTCAACAACACGATTTCTCCCATACTTAACGATGATGATAAGGCTTTTGTCATGTCCAATGACCACAATGAATGGAATGACTATGGCTGGAAGACGTAATGAAGCTCTCGTTGAAGCACTGGTCATACGTCCTCGTTGCGGAAATCTCTGAGCTCTGGTCCCCACAACAGGAGCAACGCGACATGGCAATCTCAATCGTCGGTTGAGCCACGAGCCCACACTTATGGTGACAAATCATGTCGGCAAGGGACGCCGAGGAGTGGAGCGACGGCAGAAAGCTTTGAGGCTCGAAACTCAATTGATTTTGATTATTAGTGCGACTCGACTCCGCATGATTACTGTTGGTGGTGTGGTGGTGGTGGTGAGCTCGATGAAAGGCGGACGTGCCCGATGAAGAGTGACTTGAGGACGGAGTAGACAACTTGCGAGGATTTACACTCTTCTTCGTCTGCTTCACGAGTTGGGTCTTTTGGTGGCGACGGAGCCCACAAGCTGCTGCAATGACGAGCACGGAGACGGCCGTCGACATGCCCAGCACCACGATCGGGAATGGCAAGACGGAGTTTGTGCTGTCCAGGATTTCTGCTCCTACATAGAACAAAGAGGACCGATTTCAGTTTGACATATTCCATAGTATGCACATTTGGAGGTAATTGTTTAAAGAGTTTACTCGAGAAAAAGAGACAGAAAATGTAGATGATCATAATTTCCCCTATTACCTGCCAACACGGTGAGCCTCGCATCCCTGAAAATGTATCCAACACTATTCGTAGCAAGACAAATGTAGACACCGTCATGTAATCCTGGCTCCGCTTTGCTGAATATCAAGCGACTAATGATGGTCCCATTTTTCTGTGTCTCATTCACTCGGATTGTGTCATCCTCGGTCTCCTACATCAAAGAAAACCCACATTTTTCTCGTCACTTTCACATCATCAAACATTCTTATCAACGTGCTCATTGCTCTGTGTGCGCCTATCTGTGTGCCGTCAATCAATTTTAGTTGACTGCTTGGAATAAAGTCATCTATAAGAAGCGAAATAAAACATGGAAACAAACACATTCTACGACTTCGTCGATGATAATGTCCAACAAGAAGACACACACACACATGAAAGCAGCTTTTGCCTTTTTCTGTAAGATGATAAAAAGGCACTTGCTAATTTACATAATTTGCTCTCTCTCTCTCTTTCGACATACCTGGATGACGAGAACATGTTGATTTTCCACATGGAGCAGCCTGTGTTTGTTCTTGAAGGCATGCTCATTTATCTTGACGTCTTTGGGAACACGCTTGAGCCACTTGATGTGCGGAGGGATTGAGGATCTCCCAGGCTTCACGATGCACTCCATCACAGCCTCGTGTCCAGCAAGCACCGTCGTGTTGTTTGGATAGCCAAGAGCCAACTCCGGTTTTCGCTTCTCAATCATTTCTGTGTTGTAGATTTTCATGATGATCAGGATGGCAATGATGATGAGGATGAGAGAAAAGGAAAAAAGTACACACCATTCATTATTACATGTTTTTAGAGAAAACCCTTTTGAGGCTTAACAAACAAGTTAATCCTTCTTGAATGGAAGGATTGAGATTGGGAGAATTCATAAAGAAAAACAAAAACCAAAGGTAACTTTGTGCTTGAAAGAGTAAAAAATATAGAAATTTAGTCGACAACGACGATGTTTGCATTGTGTGAGGAGAATACGTATAAGGGCATACAATCCTAATTTCTCTTTAATCAGAAAATGAGCCAATGATGATGATGATGACTCAATGGAAAGAGAATAGGAGAATGCTTTTCCGTCTTCAATTACCTGTGACATGGAGATGAATACTGATCTCCGTTTTGCCAAAGCTATTGGCAGCCCGACATGTGTAAATGCCAGAGTCTTCCGATGTTAATTTATTCAGAATGAGGGTCCAACTGGACCACCTCCACATTCGATCATTCACCGGCTTCTCATCCTGTTTCAAAAAAGCAGAATAAAAATGGAAAATACTTAGAAACGAAACGATCACCCCCAATAATTACCGAGAGAATTTGAAAGCAAATAAAATTCTTCACGTAACAAGATAATATGACGTGCCGTCAACATCATCGTTATCATCTTCAGAATATTATATGTGTTGTTTTTTTTTCATTGTCTAGCAATTAGTAATTCATTTGCATGGCTACCTTCAGCCAAGTGAGCTTCGCTGGTGGTGCACCTTGGACCTCGCAACGGAAGCGGATTGTGTTTCCAGACGTGAGATGAACGGGGCCTGCTTGCTCCAGCGTGTCTTGCGTGAACGTGGGAGCTACGTGAGGGAAATTAGCGAGCGAGTCTCCCGTGATACGAACCTCTGGATTCTCCGTAAACGCTGAACTGTTATCTGAAAAGAGAAAAAAAACAGTGAGATTTTTTCTTGACAACTCGGAATCTCTCGTATTTAAGCCTTCACTCCGAAAATTTCATTCAAATGCCTCAATATTTTTGGTTTCAGACGTATTCAATGTATTGAAAGACTGGAGAGGGAAGGAATACAGGATTTTTTTTCATTGTTTGCTCAGCCCCAAAATAATTTCATTAATTTTTAACAATGGAAAAGTAGGGGATATGGAGAAGGTGGTGATCAACGTGAGAGATCACAAAAGCGAGTTCACAATGAAGGAGTGATGATGATGAATGCATATTACGAAAATAGAGCGAGAAAGAACTCATTTTCTCTCACAAGCTCTTGCCCACACATCTGCGTCAGTGTGAATAAATATTATGTGGATTTGAAAGAGAATAAGTAACAATAAGCTCCAGCGAAAAGATCTGAAAATGTTTTTAAAGTATTTACTCCTTACACCTCGCACACAGTCCCAACTGCATCGCAGAGAACTAAAGTAGGAGTAGTAGGAACAATGATGGGGTATTTTGGGCAAAAGAAAATATTTTGATAGGGAACCGACCACAGGAGTCTGTCTGCTCCGTGTGACCAAGTGTTCCCTTTCAGGCTACTCGATTTTCGGATGGAGAAATGAAACGATATACAGACAATAAAGACATATTTGTGAGACTTATTAATTTCATTCGTTTTTCGTTTTGTCATTCGAGAGGACTAAAAGTAGAGCCAATTAAGGTGCAATTTTTGGAATACTCTCAGTTTCCACTCGCACATCGCTGAAGGGCTCTGTTATGTGAACCTACTGAATGACTGTGCTATTACATGTGTACATCAATATACAATACACACAACTCGTTTATGAAATCTGTCGGATTATATCAGAGGCTTCTGCTCATCTCAATGTAATCCGTGGCATGGATTATATTGGCGATAAATTTTGTCACATAGCACACCGTATGTTATGTTTCTCGCTAGGGTCCCTCCTCCTTACCACCGCTGGAGACGAACAAATGTATTCGACCAGAATCATCATCTACCCATTAGTAAAAAATATACTGCGTCCGTGTGCTTCTTACTTGTCTCTCCCGTAATGTCAATGTCACACAAAAATAACGAGCAACTAAGCTCATGTTTACTCTGATGCTAAGTACTCAGGCAAGAAGTGATAAAACTGAGTTTCTTCGATAAGAATTCTAAAAACCTCACACTCGTAATTAAAGTGAGTGCCTTGAAAAACAAAAGGAAAACTACGAAACCAAGCAAGACAGGCTTGTACTCACTCCATCGTGTCCTTTTATCGCTATCACCTTCAGTGTCCTTATGCTCGGGTATAAAGTCAAACACAAGATCCAAGGTACTAATGAGGGATTTTGGGGCTATTGGACAAAAATAATATGGGGTTCAAGCATGTTGACGAAGCCCAAGAGAGAGAGAAAAAAAACAATTATTATTGGGAACCATCGTCCCAAGCATGAAATTGTCCCATCAGCATTTACTCACAACGATAACCCCAAGACGATCAACACAAAGACTCTTTGGAAAGAAGGGAGAGGGGCACTGAGGACGTACATCCACATAAATCTGTCACGCTGAAGAAAGGAGACAGAGTGGTCATAAACACTGTCAAGTTTGACACTGACATAATCTGTATATCCATGTGGATGTCCGAGAGAGAAGAAAAGGTTATTTACTTAAGGAAAAAAGGGAGTGAGAATGGGGAAGTGAGAGAGCGTGCCTATAAATCTCGTAGTTCTGAAAGAAGGTACTTTCAATATAAAAATCTTTCTGGTGTGCCCATTGTGTCCGAGTGTCTTGGCCATTAAAAGTACCCCCACTCTCATCCGAAGAACACTTACGGATATTTGTTCAGTTTATGAACGCGTTAATTGTAAACAGGTAAAATGAGGAGTATAGAGCGAAGGGGAGATAATATGGGAAATGTGGGATGACAAATGACAAAATGTGTACAAGAAATTGGAAAAGGACATTTATTTCTCCAAAATTCCACTTGAACATATCTTCTCGGAGGCCTTCGCAATACATTTTTCCCACTTTACTCGCTGTTGCACAGATCTTACGAAGTCGACCTGAGGGTTCAGCTCTTCAGAGGTGGAAGCACCACCACACTCTCTTTTTGAAGTGTTTACGTTTCGTCTCATTGAGTTTCTTTATTCTTGACATTACTAAGGACAAACTCAAGAAAACCACAGCGTTGTCCTGATAAAATTACTGTAAGAAACGAGGGAAAAGAACTTTTTGTGGATGACATCACTTTAACGGATGAAGGTGTGATGTTGTAATAGTTTCATACTTTTTGGTATCGAGGGGAACCAAAGACTTGACTTGCCAGAAAAGGATGTGAAATGGTTCGGAAATTCAATACGTTCCAGTCGAGGTAGAAAAAAAATATTAGGTTTCTTCTGATGATGGTGTTCAAGAGGGTAAAACGAACGAAAGAATATTCATTTTGAACGCTCTGACAAAGAAAGGTCTTTTTTAAGCTACTGGTTGCATCAGTACATGGTGTGGTATAAAGTTTCCAGGCTTCAATTTTTGTCCCGTTGCTGCATACATAGATAAGGGCTGCTATTATACGAGAGATACGGGAGTCTTATCAAAATGTCTTCATAATATTTCAAGAGTGCTTGCATGTTCATAAACGTGTCACAACGTCAACATTAGATATATCAAAAAATACATAAGAATACGCAACCATCCAATATGTTTTCCTGGGAGTGACAATAATTTTATGGAGAAATTGTAGTCATTACTCATTCTGATCTGGTTATGGTGACACATGTACGCCAGCTTTGTTTTCATGGAGGACTTCTCTTCAAGAATTACGCTCAGAAAGAGAGAACCATAGTCTAGGCTCCTTTCGACGTGCGTGAGGAGGGCTTTCATTATTGTATCCGCAGGGGACTTGAGTACATATTGTCGTTTAGAACAGTTATGATGAACTGTACCATTCTCTTCAGCTCTGGCTCGCACCAGAACTTTTCGTTGTAAATTTTACATCTCCTCTCCGATCGTATTATTGATTGTTTCACAAACTGAGAAAGACTCTGTCTTTCCGCACAGGCAGACTTTGTCTATTGACAAAGATGAATGAGAATTTGTGAGTATTAAATCAAAGAATGACTCAAAGAAACGCCAAAATATGATTTAAGTTTGGAATTCGAATGACAATGGAAAAGCCCTGCTGACCTCACGAGAAGACACAAAAAACATTCCCTGCATCAGAAGATTTTTGCTCTCTGGGAGTGCACGAGTGAACAGTGAAAGAATAAAATTTCTTTCCAAGGTGGCATTTATTATCAACGATCTCGTACAGCGAATCGTAAAGAGCAAAGCCATCAAATCACCTCCTCTGTTGACCACCTAAGACGATGACACAGGAAAATTGCATAGCAAGAATAATTTTATGCAGAACAAAGGAGGATTGTTTGACTTCACTCACATGGATAGACCTGGCTGTTAACTGTTTTCTCAATCCAGGAAAAAGATACACGCACGTCTGTGCCACTACTGCTAACAGGATAAATTTAATTTCTCAATTTTCAAAACTGGATGTCGTCTGGAAAAACTGTCGAGCAAGCAGAGTTTTATTGTCAACTGAAATTCATTCTTTCCTCCAAAAATACTACGTGTAGAAACATAAAGGAAATGATTGGGAAATGTCAAATGAGTTATGCTCTGTCTATTTCACAACTTGTTGCACAACAAGTCAAAGCTCTTTTCACTGTACAACAGTCACAACAACCTTTTCTGTTTCTATAAACGGGACAGAAAACAATATTTTTCAGGGCTGGCTTTTTTATGTCATACATAAACTCTGTGTGTGCTTCCTGCCTCCCTGCCAAAAAGGTGACAATAAGCATTCTGCTTCCTCTATGATACGCTCCCCTTTGCGTTGAACAATGCCTACTTTTATCCAAAACAAATTCTAGACAGCAAAGTTCGTTCTGTCAGTTCCATCAAATTTCAGCAGAAGATGAGAAACGAAAGGTTGAATGAAAAAAGGCAAAAAACTTTTAGGGCTGAAGAGATTCTCATGGGTTCTGTTCCTCATAGAAACTCTCTCGTTTTTACGAGAGAAGGGATGCACACTACCAGCTCCCTTCACAAGCATAACTAACTACCCTGCATCGTCTGTGCCCAGAAACACAATTACTATCTTCGGATATGCTTCGAGAGGGTCGTTCTCCATTGCACACATGTCGTCACCACGCCGTCAAGAGAGGCACGATAACAAACTAAAAGCCAACTCTTCAAGGGTTTGCTTGTGAGGACATGAAGTATGAAAAAGTCATAGTAATACAGTGTCAGTCTTCCAACTATCGACGTCGAATTTCATGAGAGAAATATAGGGAGTCCGTTTGTAGAACAGAAATATGACTGACAAATACGAGAGGCACGTTGAGCCCACATTACCATAATACATCCCATTATTTTGTCATCATTTTTCTCTCGTTCCCACTTGTGCAAGAATTTTAATTGTGCCGTTGTGCAACACACTTTTACAACACACTATCAGTGAATGATTTACAGCCCCGACTGTCAATATAAATGACATAAAACTAAAGCTTTGAATCATGAAAGTATATCCTCAGCAGACGGCAAAATCTTGTGGAATTACTCAATACATATTATGCTATGAAAAATGTTGGCTTCTTTTAAATACGCAAAAATCTAGGATTATTGTTTTAAACTTTCAAATTTCAGTTGTTCTTCATAATCTTTATGCTTACAAGCTTTTAGCTTTCAACTTCGAAAAATGCCTGGATAACACTCTTTGGCGGCACAGATTTCACTCACCTTTTTCAAAATCAAATCAAATCAATCCTCGAACTCCTTACACTGCTTTACGCATTTGACATTTTTGAAGAGTAATACAACATTTTTTTCACATCTAATCTTCAATGGAAAGCTTAATGCTTATTTTGTCGTTTGCCTCGGATTGAGAGAATGTCAAGTCATTTCCAATCGCATTGAGAAACTGTTCATTTCAAAAGCTAAACTCATCTCAAGTTATGAGCACGGCGCAGCGTATCCTCGTAATCACAATGTGACAGCCAGACTGTCTCCAGATACATTCAAAAATATACAATTTTTTACATGTCATCTCGTCGCATCAGGTCGAAATGTGATTCCAAACTAAAAATAACTAAAATTTATGCGTGTTTACATAAAGGTGTCAGGGTTTCCATAACTTATTCCCTGTATTGCCACATCCAACCAACCCAAGAAAACAAGGGAAATCGTTAACCACAATAGTTGAGTTTATTATGGTCAGAGTATTTAATCTTTTATTACAGCAGGACTAAATCCAGAAACTGCTGACGCCAGATCGTTGGAAAAACAATTATGGCATATACATCCACATCAGCATCTGACACTTAAAGTGAGTTAGATGAAAGGGCAGCGAGAGAAGGGTAGACAATTTTCTACCTGAAACTGAGAATGACACAGAGAGAAGATGGGAGCAATCGATAAAAGTGAGAATCGTGCAACGACCATATAACCACATCGTCCTCCTTTAAATGAACTGTTGGGAAAGGTAGTTATGATTTTTCTGTGAAGTCAAAAACCTACTATTTTGTGTCTTCTCCTAGAACGATGTGACAATTTTGATCTTCTACAGCACGAGAGACATAGGAAAAGGTATGCAGAAAGTGTCAACCCAAAAAGATAAGGGCATTGTGTGAGCAAAGTCAGAAAGTCTTTCACAATCCTCCGTATCACAAGGAAGATCAGGGTAACCTCTCGACCTATGCCACCACCAACGGTTCCCATCATCTCTTCGTTCCCTCATCCTTTTTTTCTCCCTGAGATTCCTAGAGGTTTATGCGATTTAAGTTATTTCATATTCATGAATCTATCGTGACATTTTTTCTCCTTGAGGAACAAGATTTTTCAACAGCAAAAATGATCTGGAAAAGATAAACACAGAGGGAGCGTCACACTTAAAGTTAAGTTCTCCTAGATATGTACATGGTGCATGGAGACTCACGGCGCCAGCCACTTAAATTCTCAACATTTTACTCTCTGGACAAGTTAAAATGAGAGAGTGCGTGAGAGTTGGTAGTTGGTCAGTGATAAAGGAAATGGTGTTCTCCCATACATGTTTTGTTTTCAGATATTACTGAACACTCTACGACAAAAATGACCATTAGGAGCGGGCATAAACATCAACGATAACCAACACGGGTGGTATTTGGTGGGTAAGCGCAAAATGTGAAACGAGATTGACCTTCGCTTTTATCTTATCTTAAATGAAGCTCTGCATGACTGAGTTCCGGGAAAGGTGAAGAACTAGAAATCAATGTATTATTATATCCGTCTTCAAAACCTGCTTTATTCCCCACTACCATTACTATCTATTGTTGCGTGTGCCTTATTTAACGAAGTAGTCCTAACCGTCAGTATATAAGGTTGAATTAGACAATTAATTACTTTCTGTAATCTATAGTGGAAATCATGGAGATACGGAATAAGTGTTCATACAGTCATTTGAGAAGCTTGTAGAATTCTTCGGAAACAAGATTTCACTCATTGTGGTAGTGGCAACAAATTACTAATATTATTGTGTCACTGTGGGATGTTCCTGTAACTTTATGTGTGCAATTTAGTCCTGCAAGTACGCATGCGTGCGAGTCCTGTGTAAAAAGCTAACCGACAAGGGAAGAGGAAACAATTACGAAACTCAGTTTGTCCACAACGGCGTTAATGCGGTGGTTACAAAGGTTCTTCTAAAAATAGCCAGAAACAATTGTAGAACGGCAGGGATGTTGGTTCGAAGTTGAATAATAAATTAGCAATGAGAGAGTTTGAAATTTTTCTAGGAATCTCGACGCATTAGATTGAATTTTTTCATTCATTCATTTTTAAAGTGAGAATACAAGTTGATGTACATCAACATCTAAATGTTAGTACTAAGGTTTTTCTAACTTTAAATCCTCTGCTGTTTAGCATGGACAAGCTTGTCTTGTGGAATTTTATTCTACGCCTGTATCCACCTTTCTTTCACTTTCATCGGACTGTCTCACTAGAGTCTGGAGACGTGCACAAAATTGGAAGCGGGTGAGACCAGACAAAAACAGAATAGCGCTCAACATCATGCCACGCCACTTCTGCGGTGTTTGTGTGTAATCGTGTAAAACACAATATCGTACACTACTCGTGAAGCGAAAACACTTTCGTTAAAAAATGATAATTGTTTTTTTGCCCACTGCTTCATTCTTTCACGTACTCGCATAATAGATTCATACAGTAATGCGCATGTTCCCTGCCACGAATTGGCATTAAATTAGCATCCACAATAAATAACTCTTTCTCGTGCAGAGAGAGAGAGAGAGCTCAGTATGGTTCGGCTTTAAGAGAAAAACCAGGATAAGTGAATTGGAAAAAATGACACGACGGAGAAGGGAAACATTTATATGTTTTGAAAACGGCAAAGTTCTTCCTATTGTGCCTCAGCACAACAACTCGTTATGCTGATAATGATGGGCTTGCATTGCTACAACATTTAAGAAGGAGATAAATAAATTGCAGAGAAGAGTGAGGTGAGAGAGGATAATATTATTGTTGTGAGGAGGTTTGTTGTTACCTGTCACAAGGAGTCTGGTGCGCGCTAGTTGGGGGGAGCCAAGCCCATTCCCTCCTTTACACTCGTAGACACCAGCATCACGCGGAATGACGGAGCGGATCCGAAGCGTTTTCGACGTGAGACGGATGCGTGACCATGCTGTCGTGATTTGCTCGCCGTCCTGAGAAGACGATGTTAACAAGAAAATGACACAAAATTTTAGTCTCACACCACCGACCATCTTTGTGCCTTGAATTGAACAGAAGTTGTATTTTCTCTCTCCCCCATCAAAATTAACATGTCACATTCAAAAGTCCTTGAAGCTTTAAAATAAAAGCAAGTGACTACAACTTCTTCAGCATAGCTCGAAAAGGAAAGCAAAAAAATAATTGCCTCGTTATGAATGAGAAAAATTTACACAGCGTTTTGTAAGGCAATATGAAAAAATGTCCGGAAATTTGCTTGAGAAAACAACTTAATCTCTTTATAGCTCCTGTTGGATACAACAAGATAGTCTAAAACCATATTTTTTAAACAATGCTTGCTGTTGATTTTATTCTGCCAAGTGCAACAAGCGTATATAAAATTCACTGTCAAAGGGTTTGTGGAAGTTTATAGCCATCACAGTAAGCAGTATTAGATGGACATTTCCGCCTCAGAAAGTTGAAAATTAATTACGCGTGCAATAAAACAGCAAATTTACTAAACACTGAGGCATAGGCATTTAAAACAAATTGCTGTATAGTGGTTGTATGAGTGATACGATATGAAATTTGCTACCTTGAACCAATCAACTGCCGGGGATAATGGCTCACCATCCACAGGACACGAGATGCGAAATTCTTGGCCTATTGAGATCACTTGAAGTGGTTTCAGCTCCCTCATCATCATCTTTGGACCTGGAAAACATTTTTATTATTATTTAGAACTGTTGTATTTTTTTTTAAATTTAACGTCATTCAACCCCGTAGGCACAAAATTCATCACGCCGCACAACTGTATTGCGTAAACAGCGTATTCTAGCTTTTCGTAGATAAACATACAATTCGCGTGTGTGGCCTGTTTCAATACTACCAGCAGTAACCTCAAAAGTGAATTTTTCTTTCCCAAAATACAGAAAAGGAAGGAACCTTCTAAATTAAATAATTACATGTTACCCCTCTAAAAGAGTGTGTTCAGTTTATGAAAGGGAAAGTGAAGAAAGAGGAGTGCAGGTCCTCTTAATATATTTACTCAAGCTAATGGACTCTCGATGAGAGATGATTATGATGGATCACTACATTTTTCTCTCGTTTTACGATATTTTTACGGAGGAGGATAAAACTGAAAGTTACACAAAACCAGGAGTGTGTGTTTGGTGGGCGTACTAATGAAAGGAAAATTAATACATAAAAAATCTTTTCAAAAGAACACAACAGTCGTTGAGCTCATTGTTTCCTCGAAGAAACATACAAGTGTGTGCATTGGATTTGGCCGCTGCAGGGAGAATTATGATGAAGCATACAATACTTTCTAGAAACAACTGGTGTCCCTCCATAAAGTAATCTGAACATGTAGTAAGCAGTACCCACATATTATGTGTATTATACCTTACACATATATCGTTCCAGAAGTTTAACGAGCAACAAAGGCTTAAACCGTAGGAGATGAATTTTGTTTTTTTTTCTTTGGTGGAGAACGGAAGGAGGCAAAGTTCCTCACTGATAACTGACCTGACAAAGCTTGAAAAAGATATATTCCAGATGTTGCACATAACCATTGAGAACTTAACGGATTGCATGGAGATACTAAATTTAAAAAAAATTGGAACCCAGCGTTTGTGAACATTATTCCCACTATCTTTTTAGTTGGAATAAAATTGTTGGGCTTGTTGTCACATTTCGTTCATGAATGATTCGCTCACAATCATTGCTATGCATGTCGTATATATCCCTGGACAACTCTCGTTGACAAGCAGTAGAGTCAGTAGCATAACAACAATGCTAATTTGATTCTTTAGCAATTTAAGCTTGGATAAATGATGGTACAAAAGATTACCAAATAATTCAAGGAGTTGGTGCTCACGCGACTTTTAAATTATGAGAAACTATAACCAAGAGGTAAGTTTCATGAAACGGTACACCCTACAAACATAGATGAATGAGGAGTAAGGTCACTTTAGACTATGATGTAAAAGAAATCGATGACATGAACGCGCTTAAAAGCATAACCTGGATTAAATATCGAGTAGCTATCATAAACATTTTTGAGAGTGTAGCTAAAATAGTTCAAGAGGCAGCAGCATCACAAAAGCACCTTCAAGATGTTTAGATCCCCATGTAGCTAAAACAGATTTTCTCATTATCAAGTCATCCGTCATAATAACTCGGTTATGCTAGAGAACATTGTAGCGCCCATAACAGCCCATAGTTAGTTTCCTCCGAATTCTCAAGTTATTTGTATTTAAACAAGCTTAAGGAAATGCTTCTTTTTTACGCCCTCTCAGAGAGGAGGTGTTGTTGGTGAACACCATCTTGAACTCATCTGTCTTTAAAACGCCATTATAACAAATGGAGTGAAAACTAATATTTCACCACACAGCACTCCTCTCTGCTCTCTCGTCGCCGACTAATCACTACTCTACTCGAACATCAGTTTTGAAAACTAGCTCCTCTAAACCTGTACCTTACCACCAACAAAAACGTTTCTCATAACAAGCTGTCACCACATCATTTTATGGTGCTATTCATTTCCACAAAAGAGAAAATTAATCAAAGGAGCTACTACAAATTTCGAACTTCAGCCAATGTAAAAACCAAGCTCCAGTTTTCCCACCAGATTTTTCAAAACTGAAATCTCTGTCCACCACATGTATTTGCTCATTCATGTTTAAATATTTTGTAGGAACAAGACCAAAAGTATACGTCAAAACGTCCACTTTAAATATATCTCGAAATGGTCTGCTTCTCATTTCGTGAGCCGTCACAAACGTAAAAAAATACCGTCGAAAAAAATTCATTCACTGATTCTCCCCTTCAGTCTCTCAAGTCAGGGTTCACTACAAACTCCATGAGCAGAGCTCGGCCTTTTCTCCATTTCTCTCAAACACAACACTGAAAGACAAAGTAGAAACTTCAAACTGCGTGATTCCATCGTCAATATAGCATTTGGTATGTGTGGAAAAGTTCGAAAACCTGCAATGATAATCTAAGCTCTTTGTACCATGCTACATTCATGTTGCCACTGAAGGGTGGAAACAGCTCAAGTTACATATTTACGCTACACGCCCATTGCAAGATGAGTAAGAAAAACACAACTTTGTACAAGCCCTGGCATTACATCTTATTCAATTCAACGTAGAATTTGTTGCAAATCCGCGGTCTTGTGTTTGTCTTTGAAGTCGCACACCTACAGAAACATGAAACGTGCGAAATTTATTAACAACGACAATTCCAAACACTTTTCCGATGAGAGCGAAAAATATCTCGTTACCTAATACATTGTCATTCAAATCACAAAAACTGACGGAGAGAAGTCAAGCAGACCGAAATAAAATAATGTGTCGGAGAGTGGTGTTCATGAACATTTTTGCCGTCTCGCATTGAACACTTTGAACAAGTTTTCATCATCATCATCAGCAACAACAACACAGCATGTTTCCATAAGTTTAGATTCGATTTCATCGCAACAGACTCTCTCACTCTGGTAATGCGAGCCCACTTGTTTTTCCACCCAATGCCCAACCAAGAAAGTCATTCATAATTGGACATGAAATGCTAGAATGGTGTGATCATGCCGATATGTTGATGCACTGGGAAAGTTTATGTTAAAAAGCTAAATACCTATGAATTCACATCGAAGATGAAACTCGAGCCGTACATGAGGAAATAGTATCACCTTTGCGTGTGACGTATTAGGTATCATCTTCGTACTCCTGGCAAACACACGTAATATAATTTTACCACCTTCGAAGCACGCTCGTTTTTAAAGTCGTATAAATCCTGAATAATTTCACGTTCCTGACACTTCTCTCCCTCTGTAAAATCCCTCTATAAACCTCTTCAGCTACTGGTCTCAATCTCCAAAAATGGAAAGATTCTTTTCACCTAAAAGAACCTTTCATACCACGAAGAGAGAAAACGTTATATTCGTATTTGAACGACAGAGAGAAAAATTTCTATGCCACTTTTTACCCAGCCTCGACACAATTAGGTAACTGATATTTTGTCAGGTTGAATTTTTTCACATTTAACCTTTCCAACTGAATAATGCCTGAGAAGGGCACGGGCACACATGAGCATGCATTAAAATTTCAAAGAAGACTTTTCTCGTTTCTTTTCTCTTTATAATAGACCTTGTTGTGCTCACATATCTCTCTCGTCTCATCGAAGAAGACAAACATAAACTACTCATTGTCACACAATCTTAAAGATTTTCTAACATTATTTCGTATTGGAAGTCATGCTCATGTACTGACGATCATCATCGTCATTATTGTGTAAGAAGAGGACAGTGGGTGCACACACCTAATTATGCGTGAGCTTTTTCTCTGTAGAAAAAACGAAAATGATTCTCGTATTTTCCTACTTATAATAAAGAGAGCACAGGTAAAAAACCCAAGCACAGTTTCTTCAATAGTTGCATTGTTTGGACATGATATCTCAATGTGAAATCTTGCTGGATAAACTTACAATTACAGTTAACAGAGAAGGAAAAGGAATATTATTTTGTCGTGTCGTGTATGTACATATATCAATTTGAGGTAAACGCCAGCATCGTGTTGCGTCTGCTCCACGAACATGATGTGGACAATGAGGAAGGAAATGACACCTTGGCTAACGATCTCTTGTTTCACCTCTTAACAAATCTGGAAGAGGACAGGGAAGAAAAAATGACGTCGTCATTGATACTTAAAGTAATGACCTGGTTTGCTCATTATTGATTTCACATTGGATACAGTTTCCTCCTAGTTTTCATAGAATAGAGGACGATAGCAACCGAAACAAAAGTGTCGTTCCTTGGAAACATACGACGAAAACTACGATTATTGATGCTCATTCAAAAAGCGGAATTATACGTGTGACGATAAAAACGAGGTTTACACAACTTGCGTGTGAAAGGAACGTTAGTATGGAGTGAAGTGGCGAACGAGGAACAGAGCACAGCAGGAAAATCTTTTTTTTTTAATAAAAATAATAATACGTGTGAAGATCTTTGCAAAAATTTATTCGTATAGGGCAGTGTCGTGGGGGTAAGGTAAATTTTCACGGATTTTAAAGTAGCCACGACGTTATCAAAGACGTGATATTGCGCTTCTTTAAATGTAAAACAGAATAGATAATCTTTGCTCAAATTTGCATGAAATTAAATACACAATCTAATAATACCAAAGTCCACAACACATGCAGCGAGTGTGTCAAACTACTCACCATAAATCCCTGTTGGAACACCACAGTGTAACCTTTGCTTTACAATTTAGAGCATTTTTAAGATCTACGAAAGCGAGTAGAACTTTTTTATTTAGTAACACTGGCTCACTTGTCTGTCTTGGCAGGGTGCTTCAGAGTTTACCCACTAAATCAGCTTCGTTGCATGTGGATTCGATGAGTATATAACCCTTCTACTCATTTCCCTTCACTAATTTCAACATTTGATTGGTACTGCTCCCATTTTCCTACTGGTCTTGTATTCTCTCTAGTCGACTCTGTCTCCCCACAAAACCCTGATCTCAGAGTTACCTTTTCGTTCTCATTATTTTTACGCGGCCTCAAAAACCTTCCACGTCTCTCACATCTCCCGTCATCATCAATTCTCATCGTCAGGCTCAACTTGCCCATTCTTTGCCACGATCAGAGAGCATCACCTCACATCCTCCTGAATTCTCCATCACCACATAAAATCCCTGTGTAACAATCACTTGACTCTCCTCTGACCATGCGTAGTCAATTCGAAAGTGCAACATCGTGAACACCAACTCATGACGATGAAGAAGGAAGGCAATCTCGCCATGAATCTTTGAAGCGAAGTGAGTTTCGAGACAGAATTTTAACACTGGTTGACCACTTAATGTACGCACTTTTCCTGACATTTCATGTGTGCACACAACGTGCTCAAGTCAGAAGAGCCTCTCACAGATTCACAACGTTGTAGATCTTCAAGAATGATCGACACTTTTTATTCGACAATAGCTCCTCAGAGAATAAAGACGAAGTCCATTTTCCTTTTTATTCCAATCAAGACAGTGAGAGAGAGCAGTCACAACAAATTCACAGTAGCTCTATGTAAATTCACATGCTTCATGACCACTTCTCCTCTGAGACTGGAGAGAGAAAAAATGTAAAGACATAATCAAATCACTTTTTTGTGCACTGTGTCTGTATAAGGGTTTGAAATCAAGTGTGAGATAAGCACACACACACACACACAGTTCTTTTTTATTTTCTCTCCCTCATTCCCGAAAACACACAATAGTTTAGCGAGCCTTCTCCTGTCTCGTCTTTTTCTTCCAAACAATATAATTCACCTTAATAAGCATGATATCCGTCAAGAGAAACGGCTCTGTAATAATAGGAACACACAACAGCCTCACTATATGACAACGCGTACACTTTTCAGGGACGTGGACACGTTGAAGAAAAGGAAAGTGTAATTTATTTAATTCAACGCATCATCCCCATCCTCATAATCATTATGATTCTCAACTGCAATATACATATATGACTATATAGGACGCACCTCGTATGCGCTCCTTCGCACTGGACATGCTCCTAAAACATCGTGAAAGACGACAGCTGAAATAACCAAACTTGACCAATGTTCATCGTTTGCTCTTGTCCCCGTTTTTATTGGCATGTCACTCCCTTTTCACGCATAATATTGTGATCTTTCTCTCCATTTTCCCTTCTCATAAAAAAAGACAATGCAACTCTGGTGTGATGTGATGGAGAGGAAAAATATGTGTGCGCTCATGATGACGACTTTGACGACGACGATGATGATGATCATCATCATCATCGTCACATCATATCACATCTTCTTATCACGACACATATTACAACCTCGAGCCCACTTGTTGTCACATTGTTGGCCTTTAAAAAAATAATGTGAAGTTGCTCCTCTCTCTCTCTCTCTCTCCCGTTCTGGACGGACACACTCGTTTTTGACACTTGTTGTGCATAACTTAATGCAACTCATGGAATTTCTAGATAAACACTCACACACTCCTTCCTGCAGGAGTGCACGTTGATAAAGTAAACAATCAACGCTGAGAATGAAAAGAGAACAAATAAAACTCGCTTTTTATTACAATACAAAAAGTCACAGGTTGTTCCTTTCAAATGCTTTCTGACAAGAAAGATATACCAAGAGCAGGAAGACAACGACTGAGACGGTCGAGTTTCACGGTGCCCCAATCCGTTACGATGCGAGTTTATTGTTTTCCTGCAATTTCAGGTGTAATTAAGCGTCATCATCATCACTATCAGAATTTTGTGCCATATGGCAAGATGTAAAGTGTGTGTTTGGGGATGTGCTCGTAAGTTCATTGTTTACCTGGAAACAATAGGTTTTAATTGCACGATTCCTTCGTTTTGTATCATTTACTTGAAATCTCCAACCACAATACTCACCCTAGATAAATGCATACACACAATTTATGTCAACTAATCGTCGTAATCATAGGTGCATGCATTTTGCTCGAGAATCATCGTGATTCTTTACATAAAACCTTATTGTTACAAAACGTGAAGATATTTAAAAAGAGTTGAAAATCTCTCTGCTGCAAGAAACTGCTGACTAGGCTCTTTCTTCGTAACCTCATCAAGCTTTTGAAATAGATCTCAAAAGAGTTTAGTACTACAATAATCTCTCTTGCTGCTGTGAATCTATTTTTATTTAATCCGAAGCACAGAAACAGAGAAAGAGAGAGGGATGTGTGGCGTTGCGTGTCGAGTAGAAAATTCTTTGAACAGTCTACTCGTCTTTGTAATGTGTCTCATTATAAAATCAGAGTGACTCGTTTAAGAAGCTTCATTTTTTACTTGTGATTTTCAGGAAAAATACAACTCTCCAGCAACTGGAAAAAAAATTGTACGTTACTTGTTTTTATTTACTCTTCGAGTCGGCATTACGCTGACGATATATTATTATTTTTTGAGATTGTGAATTGATTTAACATTTAAGTAAGAGAGAGAGAGAGAGATTCGTAGTCTTTTATTCTGTACCTGTGTAGGCTGTGTGACCATGAAATGTGTATAGCTACAGGTATATTTAATATGGTTGCTTTTCTTGGCATGTCACTCTGACACTGCAAGTTAACTACTGACATTTCCAACACCACAACCAAATCAAACCGCACCACCAGCCAGCTCAGAGATCACAATAGTCACTGAGAAAACCACCAAACCAACAACACCATCATCATTTATTGTTATCGTTAGCCCCTTTCTTTCTTTCGCTATCATTGGAATCATATTATAACGAGAGAAAAAGTTACAACGTCATCATCATCATCAACGTTGACTGTTGTTGGTGCTCTTCAATCTTGACGACTTTCTCGCTGTTCGGACTCACTTCATTGCGCACTTGCAAACGCGCCCAAATACCACCTTTTGTTAGAAAAAGAAGTCATGTACATTTTGGGAACTTACTCACCATCCCATCATCCACTTGTCTTCAACCGAATCTCTCTAAGTTCTTCAAGACTGTTGTGTATTGTATTTATATGCGTGAGCAAAGGTGATCGCGTACTGAGTGGGCACAGACATTCTGTAAAATATTACTGTGTTTGGAATCGAGGGAAAGGTGGGGTTAGCAAGAGAGTGATGTTAAGACTCTCCGGGAGAATTTGTGATTCAAAACTTTACCCACAATATAGCTAGCTGGAGACACCACACACTGATCCTTTCCGTCAGTTGTAAATTAGTCATTTTCAATCGATGCAAGGCCGATATGATGATGAGTCGTCGATGGCGTAAATTTTTTGCATGCTCATCGGCATTCTTGAAGGGTAGCATTAAGCAGAGACAAGGTAAAAGCAATATAAGAAATAGCTATTTTTTGATTACCTCGTGATGTTCCTGCGGAACATGTGTCCCAAATTACACCCAAAATGATGCCAAAGTACATCAGTCTCGGAGTATCGACTAACCGTCCCATCATCGTCATTTTCGGCGTGGTTCACCTAGTCTGCAGAAAGAAAGAACAACAAAATCTGTGTAAATTTATTTGCCGAAACCTTCACAAAGCAGACGCGACATACAAAAGCGAAAACTTGTGTGCAAAGTTTATTGTTTATTAGCATTTCAATTTGGTCTTATTGAACAAACACCTCATTACAAACTGGCAGGGAAAGTATTCCTTTTGTTGGTTTACCTCAAGACTCCAATAGTTTTAGCAATAGCTTCAGGAGCAAGCTCCACTTTTTCAAAGTTTTGATAACAAAAGGTTTATGAGAGAGGAACGAGGCATTTTTGATGGAGTTTTAACCAAATCAGTCACACAGCATCCCACGAAGGCAGACTTTTGAAAAACCAATTTTTGTGGCTAAATTATTTGTTATCCTTGATTTTATTACTTTCTCTGTAAGACTCGTTCTCCGAAACATTTGTCTATTACAAATATGACTCAAGGGGAGAAAAGAATTAGTTAGAAACTTACAGAATTATATCCAATTTTTTTCCAACTTGCTCCTCGACAACGACGAAACGCAAACAAAATTCATGCGTTTTTATATGCACCAGAGAGAGAGAAAGAGAGAGTTCAATCTGTTTTATTATCCTTCGCCAACCATTATTATTGCATTAGCCACACCACACCAGCATTGGCTTGGCAGTGTGTTCTCAAGTAAAGCCTAGACACAAAGTATGTGTGCACAATTGTAGGTTGATTTTCTTTTCGTTGCTCCATTGCGCATTGCCAGTTGAGTCCGTTCATTGTTCCCATCTCGAATTCAAACAAACACATCATTCTGTTTCCCATGATGATGGAAAGATGATTTTTTAGGGGGATATACCGGCAAACACACATCCCATGTTGTCTTTTCCTTTTAAGAAAACTCCATAATATTCTGACTTGAGGAACGCTCTCGTCGAACAGAGTTTTCCGTTCGTAACAATAAAATGGGACCCCCAGTTGCGAAAGATGTTGGCATCACTGAAAACAACCTTTGTGCAATGCTCACCATTTTTGTGACTTCTCTTCTCCTCCATGCCATCCATCCAGAGAGAGAGAGAGGAGAAACACATGAAAATCTTTACTTTTTTCTCATGAATTTCACATTATTGTGAAGCAATACTTTGTCTCTCTTTTGTTCACTCACGAGCATCTTTTCTTTCTTGGTAAAGGAAACTGAAAGAGAAGCTCACACTATGTACATTTTAAGTGTGCTCCGCAGCCACAATCAAAACAACATTTAATCTCGTTTAACGTGTTTCCACAAATCTCCATTGCAGCTTGTACACGCAGACGCGCACACTACCGCCGTTTTTCCTGGAGTCTTGTTGAACACTAAAAAATACTGTTGTAATGAGGGAGCACACACACTTGATAAGTTTGAGGAAATATTGTGTGCGTCTGTGTTCATGACTCATTTTCCTGACTACTCTCTCGGTGTGCAGACTCTGTTGGTCTTCTTGACAACTTTCCTTGTTGTCGCTGCTGGACTCCTCGAGGAGGCTTGTTAAAGCTTTACATTAAAAAGATGACAAACAGACTATGACGACGACGCGCTGGGGATAACGTGGCTCAGAGATTTCTTCTGGTGGAGAGAGCAACCATATGCGCAGCCTTGTTCCATGAAATGATGATGATTATGACCACATTCGGCTCTTGCCAAGAAGCGACATTACTACACTATATTATGAATCCTTATAAAGGTCATGCGCTTTTTAAAAAACGTAATACGCAACCTCTGCATTTCCATTCCCCTCTCTGGTGTCTCCTTTTCTGTGCCAATCATCTCTTCTCGCTCCTTTCCAGTCCAACACTCTCCAATGGCCCTTCACATTTTCGTTTGGTGTTGTGCCTGGTTTCAGCTTGAGTAATTCAACACCAGAGAGAGAGAGAGGAAGAGAGAATAACAGACACCGGGAGAGCTACAGAGTGAAGTCTTGAGAAAGTGGGAAGATATATCTCCCGCAACACAGTTCATCAAAAAATAACATTCCTTCCTACCGAGAAGAAGCTCAGGGTTCGACTTCCCTCCTGCTTCTTCGTTCTCAGGAAGAAGTAGAGAAATCCTTTGCAGCCGGAGTCTCGAAAAAATACACACACCACTGCTCATAACTGAAAATAAACTTTGTTTGAACAAGAGAGTGAGAGAAACGACAAAAACGCCTGTATCTATTTCGTACTTTTCGTGTACGATCTAACCCTGTGGTTCCTCTTGTGGTGAACCACACTCTGGTTAAAAATTTGTTGGAGAATATGATTGGAAAAATATGAGAGTGGAGAAATAGGAATCCATTTTAAGGCTATGCATAATGTATAAAAGTGGGTGAGCACATGGAGATCGAAAGTCGAGTGGAGACTCGGAGCTCACTCCTCCTGAGAATTCTGTCTGAATGCAACTGTGTCGCTTTTATCAATGTGTGTAACAATGTAAATACACCATATTACTGTTATCTATACCAAAAGGTATTTCCAGTATATATCTTGTACTCATCTCACACAAAAGCTCACACGGTGTTGTTGGTTCATGCTTTTGCGTCAGAGGAGCACGATTCCTCGTAAATCTATCGTCGTAATGAAAATGACACGGGCCCTTCAAACAATGAACAATTTATAGGCCAATTAATTGCATTAAGGAGGCTGCTTCCCTTTCAGTTTGCGCCTCCTCCCGTCATAATATCTGGCGTAAATGTCGGCATAGTGGAGTTTTGCGTCCCACACGGACGATATCCACATTAGCTGCAGTGAGAGTTCTGAGCACAAAATCGAAAATTCCATTACTGAGAAACCCTTTTGTATTTCGAAATAAAACTAGATTTTTACCCTACGAGCATTAGGAAGAAATCAAAATGCTAACTTGTATTATAGCCGAGGTAGTCGACTATGCGAGTCGATTTAATTATTGCACTTTTAAAAACAAAAATATAGCCAATAAAGTGCTTCCGCCAATTGCTACTTTATTCTTTCTATGTATTGTATAATCGTAACTGTTTGTTAACCCTTTCCGTAAAACTGTAGTAATATATCTGCACAGATACGTCTATCAATCTTACCAAAAGGGTTTCCAAAAGGTCCAAATAATCTCCAGATGGCTATTTCAATCAGAATCCACCACCGTGCACAAACACTTATCACATGCACTTGTCAGATAAAAAAACAAGATCAAATAGAATAGAAATAAAGCTTTCACTGAAACCACTCAATTTCCTTCGTTGATCTGTCAATTGCATGTCTCCGGTAGCATTATATTAAAAAGTCTTTCTTCAAATACGACGATTTCTTTCCCGTTTGCATTAGCTTCTTCAATTTCTGTTTTAACACGAGAATGGAGTCCAGTTCCTCTCCCGTCAATCCCATCTCCAATCTTACTCAACCTTTACGGGCATAATACACTTCAATTCTACCGGAAAATATTACTTCGCACACACTCCATACCGAAACACAAATTACTCAATTAACTACCGACTGCCTTGGTCTCCACATACCGAAATCAAAGCACAGGGTTTAAAGTATTATTCACAACTCGAGGAGACAGAATCGAAGAATGCACATTTATGAGAAGGTGATGCATGGGCTTTGTTGACGAGAATTGCGGGAGCGCACATGTTGCTGCTCAAGCGGCTGCAACCTCGAGACTAAACCTTTTTGGAGGGTTTCTCTGTGACATGAGTCTCTCACTCACTCAATCATCTCTCGAAAGGAAAAACCAACTGTGGCTATACGTGATAAGTGTGGCTAGCTTCTCGCTGGAGCTCTCCTTAATCCGTCGTGACTGCCTTGGCACAACTAATGTCTCGCAAGTGATTATCTTCTCGTATCCACCACACCACTACCACCATGCCAGCCACTACACATCCCTTTTGCTCAGTCACTCAATTAGGGATGGTTCAACCCTTGTACATTTTCTTCACACACAGATTTCCCTTCTTCGCAAGGAGCTATGTGCTTATATATGTAGTCCCTTTCGTTGTGCATTTGGAGAATAGAGAAACGACTGTTACGTCGTCCACCTATCCTCCATTGTCAACTATATGCCTGTATTTCAGAGCTCAGAAAGAGTATTTTTGCCTAAACTTTTGTTTATTAAGGAGAAAAGAGTAAGAGAGGCACGGATTCCCTCTCCCAGTATTTGTATTGTTAACTATGTACATAAACTTTTATATCATTTATACACTCTTCCTTCGAATTTGGAAGAGGAAAGCCCTCTTCACAGGAAATCCAAGTGTCCACATTTTTTTTTCAATCTTTTCCTTTTTGGTCAACTAAAACAGCAATCCTTGAGGATATAACATGAAAAACGACATGAGCTTTAACTCGTGGTGGACTTCTTAACAGAAGAAATATGGTTGATGGAGAGACGGGCTGAATATTATCGCCTCATCGTGTCTATATCTTTGTGTCAGACTCAGTGTATAACTCAAAAAGACCAAAAACTTTTTTCTCGAATAAGAAAAATGACAGCATGAGCAGGGCGCACACACAAAAATCACTGTGTCTCATGTCTATTCTTCCTTCTGTCATTTCACAAGATACCTCAGCAGAAAGGGTCCAAGAGTTTGTCTTTTTTCATTAAGGGATTTAGGAGAAGATCCATTCAGATGCCAGGCACATCAATCATCTTATCTGCGAGAGGATAACATCATTAATGTGCTGTTGTGTCATGAGCCATTAGAAGCCATTCTTTTTCATATGAATCAAAGACGTAGGAAAGGCTTACGGAGAAAAATATTTGTGTACCCAGTACCTACTGTATATAAATAAATTCTCATCGGAATTTTAAGGACATTTTAACATAGAGTGAGACGGGCCTTCCTATTTGTTATTTTAACGTTCCTCCATCGACCATTTGTGATCCGTGAGTTTTCCAGTAATATCATTGGGCTTGGATTTCTACGATTTTACAGTTAACCACCATAGATGGTGGACCTGTTGACTAATGATATTGCATATTATGTTTATTTACGATTTAATGATTAAACCTTATGGAAAACTATTACAACGAATTAAGCTATTAACAAGACATGTTAATGGGAATAATAGGTACCAATTTTTCCCGTTTTTCCCAAAAATAAGTGCCCGGGAAAAATCAATTTCAAAGTGGGAAAAATCAAAATAACAAAAATTAATTTAATTATTTTATACAAAAAGCTGTCAACTAATCGAAAGCTGGTTGATTTTACAGTGTTTTGCTTTAAAAGCAACTTCTAGAAATACTTTTACAACATTTTACAAGTAAAAAAGCTGTTTGTGTTTGTCACATCTTAAAGCCACTTTATATAAGTTGAAAGGTATATACTATGGAGCATTTGATTTTTCCCGTTTTTTCCCATTTTCCCAATTTTTCCCGTTTATTCCCACTTTCCCATTTTTTCCCACTTTTGAAAGGGACTGGGTGGGAAATTTAACATGTCTGCTATTAAATACATGCATATACATTTTAAATCCCTATTCACGGTTAATAAATTTAGACAGAAGTTTACTCTAGTGTATATTTAATACATTATACTTAATTTAATACTTCTGCATACTCGGGGTTATGACACCCCATAAAATTATTATTTTCTGTTAATAAATATAAGATGTCATCGAATATTTTATTTTACTTAAGATACGAGCATGTTGCAGTGGTGCGGACAAAATGGTAATGCTCATCGCTCACAAGTAACAGCGTAATGATCTTAGTAACGAAGTAGTTCAACCTTTTTGTATATGGTTCTTGAGCCGTTGTAATACATTTCTTGTAAGCAATGAAAAACAAACAGGAGTTAAACTGTGGAAACCAAAATTGCTGCACGACTCTTGCTATCCGGAGGAGTGGAAAGCAAATGGTTTTTAACGTGCACTTGCTTATTAACGTAGCCAGCTTCACCGTAGGTGCTTGGCATGAACAATGGCGAGTACATCGTGAGGTGTTCCATAAGGCAGCATGAGTAATTAGTGTAACCATCCTAGCTATCAAACCTCTCAAATCATTTGTATGTATTAACAACATGCACATACAGTTTCAAACTAAGCATATTATATTAGATTTTACTGAGATCTCAAAACTTGCCGGTAAGATCAACACCAAAGGTTAAAATAAAGGCGAGGGTTCAGCATAGACTGATAAAGTCTGCAGTCTAGAAGTGGCAACCTGAGATGTAGCATTTGTCTAAATGTATGGAGTTTAGCATTCAAAATCAAATACGAGTGATGAGGTTCAACATTTAATTAAAAGTTGGCTGGACTTAAAATTGAATCAATTAAATATTAATAAAAATGTATAGTGTTTAGGGTTCAACAAAAATGAATTATATGTAATTAATAAAAAAATCGAAATAGGTGGGTTTCAATCAAAAATTCAGGAAGGGATCTATCAGTTGTCAGTCATATTACATTGTACATAACGGTTATGTATGCCTACACAATCACACACCGCACGGATTGCATGCATTCTGAAAATATATATACTATATATCTCCGCATGGCAGGACGCTGCCCGTAGACTGTAATGACGACATATGAAAAAATGTCCAAGTTCCATGTTGGCATTAAAAGTTCAAAGCGATAAGCAAACATCGGAAGTCATAAATGTCATTCTCCTCCGGAATATCCGAGTAGTCAACATGTACTTGACCAGCGACAATTTTTCCACGCAGCAGAGATTGCTGGTGCTATCCATGTGTTTAAATTTACTTTATTGAAAGATTAAGGCTTCCACCATCGCCACAATGAATACGAATAAATCATATTTAATTGTGTTGCAATTAGTTTGTGCCTCATCTACTTGCATGCAGATACACACAATTCAATTACATTTGTTTTTAAACCGCCGTTTCCATTCATCCCTCACCTCATCTATAGATAATTGAGGAAATTTTCCTTCGTGCACTGGAATTCCTTGCAAAATAAAATAATGCCTTAATTTTGCCAAACATGCAATTAAACAACGATTAGAAAAAAGTCCCAGACTCATGTTTTTGTAAGAAGAGAAGTACATACGACGCAAGTTATCTTCGTAACATCATTTCTGCGTAGTAAGGTCTTTCCCCCGCCTGTCGAATTCGACTCGGCTCCAAACAAAATGATCAGGGATTTATGATTGCTCAGCCCAAGGTTGAAGGTGAAGTAAAATTGCACATGATTCCCGTTGCTTCACATGCATTAAAAACCGATGCTACAAATTATGAGGAAATGTGAAACGCAATCACAAAATTACACTCGCAGACCACGTGCATGCAGAATGCGTACACTACTGAAGCCGGCGTCAGCAAATTGGGAATTTCTGCATTTCACATTCTCATCATCAACCTGAGAAAAAAACCTGAATCTCAGAGGAATCCTTCTCTCAATATCATCCTGTTCTTGTTAGCCTTTATGCGTTAATAAAAGTTGAATTTGGGTAATGCGTGCATCCTTCCAAACACAGAAAAAAAGAAGCTGTATTTAATTGTGTGTGCGAACTAACGCAATCGCTCTTCAATGGGAATTAAACGACTTGACGTCACACACACTCCCAAGAAGCCGACAGCGGTAACGACTATGAGAAATAAATCTCTTGCTATATTTGATGGCGTTTCGCAATCAGGGCGAACGTTTTTCTCGAGGCGATGTTGGTTGGAAGCTCTTCTTCCGACTTCAGTCGTCTCAGTGAAGCCTGCCAGGAAGCAAGTGGAATCAAGTCGTGAATCTAGAAAACTCCACTCCCAATTCTGAACTGAAGGTTTGAAGCAAGAGGATTTTTTTTCCTGTGGAGAGCGACAAACCGGCTTTTGACAGCTGAGCTTAGGATTTCGAGCATCGTATGTTCACTTGGTATATCCACTCCACGTTCTCCACATCACATCACAACACAATATTTTGGGGAGCTGCTGAAAAAAAACATCATCCGACCGATCTGCTATTCCAAGGTTTCCTTTTCGTTCTTTTCATATTGCAATCACTCATTTATTCCAGACAGAAACCCGATTTGCAGCTGTGTGAGTGAACACGCTCTTTGCAGACTCTGTGCAGCGTGTAGAAAAATGATTTTAATTTAAAGTGCATTCAAGTCTAAAGTATGACATATAAGCACAAGTTGAAATCATGATCTGATAGTCTTCAGAGGTTGACGAGATTTTTTTTTACTGAACTTGATCTTATTTTATAGAACGAGAAACGTAACTTGAACAAAGCTAATTGGTGCGATCGATTCTAACGTTATGTTGGTTTTGTAGAGAGTTTTCGCCAAAATGAGTGATAACGCCGTTGTCATACTTTCCGCTGTGAGGACGCCAATTGGTAAAACAAAATTTGCACGTGTTAATTAAGCGTGTTTATAAAAATATGGAGCACGAAGGCATGAAATTTTGGCTTTTGGTTTATGATGGCAAGGTTCCTTTTGTGGGAAACTGTCTTCCGTGAAAGCCCACGACTTGGGATCAATATGTATCAAGGAGGCAATCAAGCGGGCTGGTGTGCCAGCAGATCACGTTTCTGAAGTGATTTTTGGGCAGGTACGATGCTTTGATACTTCCTTTCCAAATTAACAGAGCTTGGTTTTATATATTGAAGAAGAAAGGTGATAATCTTTAGACGTCTTTGTGTACAGGTGCTCACCGCAGGACAAGGTCAGAATCCCGCACGTCAAGCAGCAATCAATGCTGGTCTTCCACATTCCGTTCCTGCGACTTCCGTGAATATGCTTTGCGGATCAGGCCTGAGGTGTGTGTAAAACATGTTACTCTTGTAAACAATAAAATTACGTGTAAATGCAACAGATACATAGTCATGCAATTTTTGTAGGTCTGTAATGATGGGTGCTCAAGCCATCAAGCTCGGTGACTCTTCCATTGTAGTGGCCGGTGGTCAGGAGTCGATGAGCCAGGCTCAACATTCCGCAAACTTACGAACAGGGGTGAGGATGGGTGACGCGCAGTTTGTCGACACTATGATCATCGACGGGCTCACAGATGCCTTCAACAAGTATCACATGGGTATTACAGGTAAATCTGAAGCGTGGTGCATTATTCATTTCCGCACACCCTTTACTTTTAAACTGAGACGCAGGCTACAATCTTCCATTTTATGCTGCAGCCGAAAATGTTGCCAAGCAGTACAATATCTCCCGTGCTGAGCAGGACGAGTTCGCTTTCAAATCCCAGCAAAAGGCCAAAACGGCGATGGAGGGAGGTCGCTTCTCAGAGGAGATTGTTTCAGTGCCAGTGCCACAGCGAAAAGGGACCATTGACGTTAGCCAAGATGAGTATCCGAAGGCTGACACGACACTTGAAGGACTGCAAGCACTTCGCTCAGTTTTCATTAGGGACAGCACTGGCACCGTTACTGCAGGCAACGCGTCTGGTATCAATGATGGTGCTGCTGCGCTCACCCTGGCGTCAGAGTCCACTTCCAAAGCTTTAGGGCTGAAGCCACTGGCTCGAATCATCTCCTACGCACAAGCTGGTGTTGATCCAGCAATCATGGGAATGGGACCAGTTCCAGCGGTTCAGGCTGCTGTAAGCAATCGACGTAATAAACTCGAAATCAAATGTGTGACGTGAAAATAATTGTATCTTTTGATCTCGGTTATTGTCAGCTGAAGTGCGACTAAAGAAGCTAACCTGTGACAAAAATGATCTTCCTTTCTCCTCCTCCCCTCTCTCTATAGCTCCTGACATTTGAAGATGATGACACTCGCTGCTCGAAATTGTGATTCCTACAATCGATATTCCATGTGGCAACTACTTTGCTGAAACGAAAGACATTCATATTTCCTTGACAAACAGTTGTTTTACAGTTTCAAGTTAGAAGTTACGACAATGACATTATGAGGTGCTTACGTGAAATCACGCAATGAATGACAATAAATGAATTGCAAGTTGTTTGCATGTCTGACATACGAAATATGTGAATCTCTAACTGCGTATATATATTTTTCCTACTACCTGTGAAACGTCGAGTGTAATATGAGTCGGAATGTAAACCTAGGTTTAAGCTTTGTTTTTTATATAAATTATCCAGACTGCGACTTTGATTAGAAATACTTGCAAGTTTTGCTTTCACTACCGTTTCGTGAGTAGATTCTAAGAATTTGGCATTGTATACTTTTCAATAAACTTGAACATTTGTCCTTTACTTTGACTGTTTCGTGAATTCTTGCAACTACTTCCCAGCACCGATTTTGCATGTATTTAACTGCTACGCATTTTTATATAACTGGCAAGAATTATACAAATAAAAACAATGACGGAAATGTCATTTGCTATCTAAAGTAAAAACAACGTACCCGTCACACAGAGCGTTGGAAGCATATTCTCTCACACCATTAAAAATATAAAAGTAATCAAAATATTCAAGAATATTCAATATTCAAGAAAAGAGAATAATGATACATTATTTGACATATTATCCCACTTATGTTGTATGAATATGACAAGTTTTAACATTACATTCACAATACAAAACAATAACATCACAATACATTCACCGCTCAAAATTTTAAATCTACCTAATTAATTGGAAAGCTTACTCATCCCCCTCTTTTTCGTCAGATTCTTCGTCAGAGGAATAAAGACCGTCAAACTCTTCAAGCGGAACGTTAATCGCATCGTCAGGAATACTGAGACCAGTAACATAAGCATCTTTGCTCCACCAGGTCACAACATTTGAACCCTTGTCATCAGGAAAGCTTTGGTTTTTCGGTATAGCTGGATCATCCTTGCCCAACTTTGTTTTCCTTTTCGACTGGTCATTTCCCGGATCCTCCACGGGCACCTTCGTCTGTTTCCTCCAACCTTCCTTCAACATTTGAGTGAACTCTTGATCTAAGCTCACTTCGGAAACTTTTTTACTATCTGGTTTTGCCTCGTCCCTGATGACTTTATGAATTTTAACGTTCCACATGACTGGATTTGCTAAAACCTGTAAAATAATAGGATAAGTTCACAATTTGATTTCCGACAATATAGAAATAATTCTAGACGCTTACTGACTTGAGAGCAGTACTTACGTTCTCATACAGCTCGATACTCTCAAACGTGACTTGGCACTCGTGATTACCCACGACTTGAAAGAAAATCTCTGCCTCTTTATCAGTCCAAGCCAACCTTCGTCTTTGAAACTCGGCCATGCTCTTATTTTCGAAGATGAGCCTGCACTTGATTCCTTGCACCGGAAACTGAAGAAAACGGACTGGAATATAGCGGATACCTGACAGTTTGAAGTACTTATGATCCCCGTAGTCCAATACTGACACCTGAAGAACCGCAAAAACAGCCTTGCTAAACTTGGAGATTATGGGAAAAAGGATTTTAAGCCGAAGCACTTCGTCACCTGGTACTCATTGGGTTTTCTCTCATGCTGATCCAAAATCATCCCCCGATGCCACTCATTCTTATGGTGGACTGCGACAAAGAATCCATACACGAGGAACTCTGGTTGGGGAACTAAATACTTGTCATCTTTCCCAGGAAGAAGTATTTTTTCGTCTGGCCTCTTCACTCCATTCTCGTAGTAGTCACTGGAAAAAGCAAGACGGTTTAAATAACAAACTCAACGCGCTCAAGCAGGTTGTTGAAATTCCCATTACAAATTAGTTCATTCCGGAATAATTAACCTACTTTAAATCCCGTTGATGGTCTTCCAACATATTCCAGCTTTTGACAGGGTTGAGGTAGAAGTTGGATGGATGATAGACGGCTCCTGCAAGGCACATCTTCTTCTCCCGTATTGGAATTGAGTACCCTTCCCACATCACCTTTGTGTCATTGTCTGCTCTTTGGTATTCTGGAAGTCGATCCGACATTTCTGAGCGTCCGGGTTTTATACTCGCGAATTTGGATCTACGACCCATTGTGATAATACATCAAAAGAACCTACACACAGTCTTTCGTCAGTTTTATGTGAAGACTTGTGAGCAGTTGGAGGTCTAAAATAGCTTATTTCAATCTTGAAGAATTTTACACAACACATAGTTGTGCAATTGTATTTGAAATTCTAGCACCCTTCATCCTTTTTCACTAATAATATTGGATACATATTGTACCAATCTGATCGCAGGTTGTCGATTCACTCGGTTTGCGTTGAGAATATCGATGAAAGTAAAACGTGGTCATGCAATTACTGACGATCACGAGAGCCATGCCATTTGTTGGCTGACATGCAGTCAACCAACGTAGGCAACGTTTTATCAGCTTTCATAGTATGTTTGTATGCAAATGTGCACAAACGATTTACACATCTTCTTTCACCATTCTGGAATTTCTGGATTTGAATGCCCAGTTTAGGTAGACACTTCGTATTAGTACAAAGAAACTATGAAGTGTCCGTACTAATTTGCATGAATAGGTTTGCATTGATGTTTTAAGCTTTAGTTAGATCCATATTACAGTAGTAAAATCCGAATGCTGGTGTGTCGTATTCTTTGAGCGTCGTCGAGATTGAGCAATAATTCCTCCCAAAAATTAAAATTACCAAAAAACAGAACTGTTTCGTGTTGGTTTTACTCGTCACATTACAACTAGTCACTAATATATAATTAATATAATATATACGGACAAATACTTTGGATATTGTTTCAGTTCAATTGCTTTTAAGTACGCGTGTGTGCATTTTTGGCAGTTTACGGGGGTAGTTCCTCATTACTAGATAGATGTATTATTGCGATTAGCATCCAGGGAATATTCTTGGGGTAGTGGGAGTAGCCGCAATGATTCGGTTACGGGCTAGGAATGAAGTAATGTTCTCTGCAACGCGGTCCGGAGCATCTTCGTGAACAATGTGGCCAACACTACTCAATACTTGCATTTGAAACTTTCCTTGCATCTGAGCAACCATCAGTTCCTTGTCCAGCCGGTCGACACCAGCCAGAAGCAACAACTTTGGGGCTTTGATTAACAAAAACCTAAAAAGACCCTTAATAAAATATCAAAAGTAAAAAACATGCATGAACACGAATGAAAATTAAATACGCTTACTTCTTTGACAGTCCCTCAAACCAGCCGCGCCAAAATGGTTCAGTCTTTTTGAGATCAATCCTCCACACATATTTTTCCTGTCATGCAAAACAAAACATAAATTGTCATCAATTGTCTTTCATATGTGATAGTATGATACGCAAAAAACATTTACAGTTGACGGAGCGTGCATTTGTGCTGATTGACAAGTTTCCTCTTGACTACTCGACACATTCTCTGTATCTGACGCTTCCATACTCTCTTCACTAATAATTCGTGCGGTAACACTCGGCTGCTCGGGGGTAGGGCTTGTTGGCTCCTCCGAAAGAATTTCGTGGTCGTCAATCATCGTTGACTCTGGAATTGCACCACTTTGCAACTTAAGCTGACCCGGCATCGACACTCGGGCTGAGTCTGCATTTCGAGTTTGTCCACTCCGAACACTAAAAAATTCAACATGATTTTACATAGTGTTATTTGAAAGTAAATGCTAACGCAAAGCAAATGCTGGTAACATTACACGTACCACCATTCAATTGCCGTTGGCAAATTTTTGAACTCCTTAGGTCTGTTCCGCAAAACATGTTGCATCCCACTCAGAGATTCTAAGGCTGATCCCTCTACAACGTCAATGACAATTAGCCCAGCGAGGTTGGTTTCAGACTCGTCCTGCAGTTTTGTCGACAAATGGATGGCAAATGCACCGCCCATCGAGTGCCCGATCAAGATCAAAGGTCGACTTCCGAGCTCAAGTTTCTCAACCAATTCAAACAAGTCTCTGTAAACCAATTGAGCAAAACTTGTAAGAGATAAATCTACAACAAATCAGTGGTTTGGAGTTTGAAATATCTGCTTCACAAATAAAATTGACGTCACTTACTCTGTCACTTTATCGGTTGAAAGATCCATTTCATTCTCACACTCAGCACGGCCATGGCCACGCATGTCCACCGCCCCAAATTCCGCAGTGAACATGGTCGCCAACTGGCTGATCACAGGGGCCCAAGTTAAACCAGAGTAGCCACCCCCATGGAGAAAGAGGAGGTAAGGTACCAATTCCGCTGCTGTATTCGGGAGTTCCGTTTCATACAAGTACAGGCGGTCATTGTGACCCACCTGAACAAATCGAGCTTTCCCAAAGTAGTCACTCGCCGGCGCGGGAGAGTAGTCTCTGCAATTTACCAAAACGATCAAACCAATTTGTGCAAACCAAGTACTGCCAACTTCTAAATTAACATAGTTACACTCGAATATGTATATCTCACTTTTTCATGCAGAACGGTTCGCCAAAGGCAGGTCGTTTAGAGACGTGACGATCTCCTTTCAGCATAGCTCTCCTCAAGTCCTTCACATTTGCCATTGTTGTAGAGACGACGAAGCAATTTAATGCCTTTTCCAAGGAAGTCACCCCCGTAAAAATGTCTGAAATCTGAAAACAGGAACAGTTGGTAACGGGTCGGCAGTGTCGAGGCAATAATTAATGGTTTGAGGGAAACTACCAGTAGTTGTTAGTATTAAAAACTTACCTTAACCTAATAAGTAGCTGGGTTATAAAACATGGTAAGGTTTGCTAGGTTATTGTCCGTCGGTTACTGGTCACTGGTGGATCCAGCTGTCAACAATCACTCCGGGCTAGCTAACCAGATTTGCCAACTCCGCCACTGGCAATTTTTCATAAATATACAAGTCAAAAATTCTCGTAATCGACAAAAGCTGTCGCATTGTGATTGTCTAAACGTCTCAACTTTCAACCACTGCAATAGGAAGGGGTTGGTAAACTTGACAAAAGCAATGGCGAAGGATTTGTCAAACAAAGTCCTAATTGTCTCTTTCAGTTAGGAAACGGACATTCCATATTCAACAGATGACAAGTGATCATAAAGTCAAACAAGAGCTGAAATTAAAGCCACTGGTATCAGTCAGTCAGCTGTCTCGACAGATACCCTTTTATTCTGTAGTTGTCAACAGGAAAACTAAAAGTATAGGTCGTTTCCAAACAACTGTTGATTGACAACGTTTCAACATTTTGTAAAGATAATAAAATGATGGTCTAAGCAAACGTTTCGGGGTTATAGTTTATATAGTGTTCCACCAGTTAAATTTTAGTAAAGGCGGCCCCAACTCAAATAGATCGTCCTTTATAATATTTATCATTGTCTGCGTGTGGTTTAAGTGGTAATCAGATTAGTTAATTAAACTTACATTTAAAAACAAGTTACCTCTGTCTCTGAACACAAAGGATTTAAAGTTCCCTTTAAAGAGACGTGATGTCGTCGTCAAGTCTGCACGCTACACAAAAAAGGGTAAATGAATGAATTGGTGTTTTTTCTCTCTTATATTTCCAGCACAGAGAGAGAGGGAGAAAAATCACTTTTTTATTTTATTTTTGCACACAGAAAGACACCCGCCCGCCAACATGACAGATGTATTCTCAGCCGCATAAAATTCTGTAGTCAGTGTAGTCAGAGGAATAAGGCACACAGCTCACATGTAATAACAAACAACTCCAAGGAATGCATATTTTTCATGTAAATACAATGCATGCAAAAGACGAGGGACATGAATACAGGTTTTTTTTTGGAGTACTCTGTCTGCTCCCTGTCAATCACACGGACCAAATAATCTATTTGTAACCTAACACTCCAATGAGAAACTCACGAAGACGAGTTCTGAACTTTCTCTGCAATCAATTCCATCGAATTCATCTTCAATTAAACTAAATTTAATTAAACACTAAATATTGTCACTACTCAATGGAATTAAAAAATTTGCCCTTCCTGTTTAAATAAAGCACGAGATGACAAATATTTTTTCATACTTACCACATTCGGGAAATCCCCATGATTTTAGTCCTTCATTTCGTCACAGGCAACTTGAACCTACGGGTAGTTACATTCATAACGTCCGTAGCTAATGCTTCATTATACTCCATACCTTATAAATTTGCTGGTGAAATGTACGGATTGTTATTAACATACATATAACTTTTTATTATAGCTTTATCTACCGTACGTGTATTCCTTTGAATGCTGAATGATACTAGTAAATTAAAATTGAATCTTTAAAACGTAGTATAAGTAAAGTCAAGCCAATGACTTGGAGACTTTGTTTTTTTTCACCCTCGGAGACCTTTTGCAGGGCCTGTAAGGAACAAAGTAGTACTCTGTAGGGATGATAATAAACCACGTTTAACCCAGAAAGCAAAATCCTCGCTCTTTTTGAGGGCATTTGAGATAACATAACATCCGTTGGTTTGAAGAATGTCACTGAAATACAGAATGTACTAAATGTCGACATGTATGCGGGTTGCGGAATGTGCTCTTGCATTTTTAGCTGATATATGCAGAATGTGCTACCTAGCATATGTACATTTAAAACAACAAAAAATATGCCTAGAGGAAATGACTTGAAAATTTGGAATTAAATTTTTACTAACCTATGGTGTCTATACTATTACGTAAAACTTCCAGTAAAAGCATCACTCAATTAAAAGCAGTTGTTTTGGCGGCCAATTTTTAAATTTTAAACGTTCTATAATAATCCTCATTTACTTACGTTAATTAATGGATAAATGCCTTCGAGCAGCATATTTAACACATCCAAGAATCATGTGCGTGTCTTACACTACAATGTTTGACTAATGTACTTAACCAATATCAGGCCAAAATATTTTTTTTAAATAAGCAGAGCTATTTTTTAAGCAGTGCTCAAAAATAAACCCGCCCGTTGTTTTAAAAATTTGTAGATAAGCAGCTGCTTATTATGCTTTTATTTAGTTTTACGGTATATTAAAAATTATAATACAGTCGCATTTACTGAAAGATAGTTCCCGCCTTGCAAATTTTGAACGTCGAAAAAAATTTACCGGAACTTTTTTTCATTCATATGCAAATGAACTCTTTTGTTATGCAGATGAGCTTTTTTGTTATGTAAATGAGCTCATT